>JAQQPU010005943.1:12867-38240 GCA_029168905.1 Artemia sp. Kazakhstan ARC1039 | reverse complement strand
AGGACCGAACCGGCTCAATAGTAGCCGAAACTCTAAAAAACGAAATTTTAACACCAATAGATATATCAAAAGATTGGATTTTTATGCTAATTTTGAATATATAAGTTTCATTAAGTTTAGTCTTACCCATCAAAGGTTACAAGCCTGAGAAATTTTGTCTGATTTTGGAAAAATGGGGGAAATACCCCTTAAAATTCGTAGATTCCTAATGAAAATTGCACCATCAGATTCAACGTATCAGAGAACCCTGGTATAGAAGTTTCACGCTTCTATCTGCAAAAATGTTAATTTTTTTGCCAGAAGAAAGCTCACGGATGCGTGTTTATCTGTTGTTTTTTTTTCCAAAGGGGTGATCATATTGACAAAGTGGGTCTAGATCATCAGGAGAAACCTCATTCTAACGATAGTTAAAACTTCTAGTGTATTTTTAAGTGACCAAAAAATAGGAGGGTAACTAGACCCCTTCCAACACCATTTTTTCTCAAAATCGTCAGATCAAAATTCTGAGATTCTTATTTTGTTCAACATGTTTGAAACGCCTAATAACTATCTCTTCAGAGATGACAGGACCCCCATAAGCTCCTGGGGAGAGGGCTTTAAGTTACGAGATTTGCCCATTGTTTATGTATAGTATTTGTTATTGGGAAGCACGGATACATTTTCTGGGTGACGTGGGGAGGACAAATTTTTGCTGAGGGGACACTGCACTTTGAGAATTTTCCATAGAGAGGGAATTTCCAGTGTATGAAGTTTTCAGGGGAAATTGTATACTGGGGGAATTTGCAAGAATTCCTACATGAAATGTCTTTATATGTTTTGCTTTCTCTTTACTGACTCAATTTTACGCTTGGAGGTGTTAGGGGTAATTGTCAGGGGTAAATTTACACGAGGGTTGAATTGTCCAGAGGACATTTTCGTGGGGAGGAGGGTTTTTCCGTCGAGGTGGAGCCAGATTTCCTGACGTCATTTAAAAAACGATTAGAAATTAAATAAAAAAACAGGTTTTTAAAACTGAAAGTAAGAAATAATGTTAAACCGTAAAACGAAAAAAAAATTGCTTATACAAGGAGGTGGCACCCTCCTCAACACCTCGCTCTTTACGCTCAAGTTTAAATATTGTCCCAATTCGTTAAAAGCGACTCCTGAAACACAAGGGTGGTTTAATTAGAAAAATAAGTATTTTTAAATGCCGGAAAACTTAAGCTTGAAGAGCGAGGTGTTGAGGAGGAGGCAAACCCCCTTGTAGGCCCATACATGAAAATTTCTGTTTATTTTAAGGTTTATTATTGTTTCTTACTCTCAGTCCAATAAACATGTTTTTTTAAATTAAATTTTGAGATGAAATCATAAACTGATGTTAGAATTTACATATCAAAAACATTACCCTACGCTTGAAGGGGGTTGCATCCTTCTCTCTCGCCACCACTCTTCAAATTGTAGTGTTAATGGCAATTGACAGATTGCAGAATGCAACAAACACGAGCATTAGTGGTAGTCTACATGCTGGTTTGAGGCAAACAAAACTTTCAGACCACTTTCTGCAGCTACACGCATTTCTGGACCAATCAGAGATGTTTTTACGAATGCTACACTATATAAGGTGAAATGAATATAGTAGCTATGATACCATAGAAACCAATCCATAGCCACCAGATTCAATATAAGGAGTGATTTTCATTGAATTCAATTCAAGAATTCAAGAGAATTGAATTCAGAGAGAGAACAGTTTTGTTTTTTATACTCTATTAGTTGACAAGATATTAGAATAGAAAATGAGTGCTATGTTTACTCTATTGTTGCTTGATAGTGGAGCAGGTAGCAGCAATGATACAAAGACGAGAGCACCAAATGTAGCAGTGGAAATTACGCGAGGATCTCAACTAAGCCTTGAATGGGATGATATGTATGCAAGATATATAATATCATTGAGCGAATTTACATTGGAGGAGCAGTTATGCTTGGCCGCGAAACTGGATATAGTACATATACATAGACTTCAAGCTGCTTTAAATACACTAGTGAAATATATTGAGAAAAATAAGTTGTATCAGTGATTATTGTTATTGTTATTGTAATTTTATCTAATAAAAATGTGTGTAAATCGAAGATATTTTTTGTAGTAGGTTAGAGCATATTCTTAAAGTAGAGGAAGAATTCTGGTTAGTCTGAAGCTGGTTGTTAGAGTGTTAAGACTGGAAAAAATAGATGGATTTGACAAAGAGAAAATTATATGGAATCTTGTTTTTATGGAAAAATGTTTGATTCTAGATGATGATTTTCTGGTGTTATCTCTTCAAAGACAGATATTTTGTCAGAGAATACTTGTCGATATAATGAAAAATTATTCTCCATCATTTGACTATTATATGAAACTCTTATTACGTGGCCCAAGCACATTTACACAATTCATTGGCATATTAATCGAAACAAAACAACATCGCATTGTCACCAGCCCTCAATTGTGGATTTGCTTTTGAACACACTACCTTGGAAATTTAAGACTATGATTATTCACAAGAAATATATTGTTTTTCAAACAGGGTTTACTCCTCTTTTTTTCTCTCTCCCTCTCAATTTGCCTATCAGGTGTAAGTTTCATTTTGGCGGTGAGAGTGTCAGAGTGTCATGAAAAAAATGTTCTATGCATGTCCACTATGCATGTATATACTGGGCAGCTGGTCATTATGTGAAAATTGTACAATGATTGACCAGTATGACGAAAAGTTCAGATTATTCAACCCATGTAAATTGCATAGAGGATATACTGTACAAATTAAAGGTTGTAATTCCTTCCTTGAAGAGATGTGTGACTCTTACCCTAAAGTATACCTATGTTCCATTTGTCATTATGATAAATGTAATCAGTGGGAGAATGCATATCCTGGTATGATCGAAAAGAATTCTAAACGTGATTTTAGTTTATTACTAAGAGACGGGTATCGTCGTGGCTTTAAATTGTTTTTGGAAGAGGAACTAGGGCTCAGATTCAACTGTTGGAATAACAAAAGAATTTGGTTTCTACGTCATCGTTGTGAGGACAATGGCTACTATGATTATAAGCCAACTGATTTTTATTTGGCTTTTACAGAATGTGATTCACCATTTGAAAACACTGCATGTGACATTGCTTCAAATAAGTAGATTGAAACACGTTTATTTTACAATATTGATGGAAATAGTATCATTGACTATACAAAGATACATAATAAAAGTGAATTTTCACTATACGGTAGTAACTATGACCCTGACATTGCAGCACATCAGGATCAGTATACAGTGAATTCATATGATCTACCCACATTAGTTGTTCTCGACAAATACCTATACGTAGAGGAAGAAGAAATCTAAAGAGTAAAAAGTCCCTTTTCTTATGAATATACAATATTTTTATTAACAAACCATTTTACATACATTTTTAGAACATTTTGTTCGTAGGGCACTAAAATCAACATTAAACACTTTTGAAAGTATATTTTCCACTAGAAAGTCGTTCAGAAAAGGAATGTCAAGGTAAAAGTTGAAAAACAGCTTGTAAGTAAAGCCACGACATCTGGACATGAAATAGAGTAGTGCATGAAAGCCTCTCCTCTGAACTCTCCTCTGATTTGGATTAATAGTTCTCCCACTGATTTCAATAAAGTTGTAATGTGTAGGGTGTAGAATTTATATGATAGGCCAAGAGGATCATAAAATTTTATGTTCTTCGCTGTTTGACAGATGCATAGCCAATAACCTGTCTTCACACTCGACGGACTGCTATTAACAATGATTAGGGTATTGCAGTTTTTCAATGAAGTTCGATGGTATACAATAGGATTTATATGGGGACATGTATAAATCCATTCTAAATACGCTGATTATTTTATTTGTGTTCATGGTGCAAGGTCTAGTAGAACACTGCCGTCGGGGGTGATTTCCCAATAATTTTCAAGTTGACTCAGTGATATTAATGTGATACTTTCAGTCAAAGCATCGGCAAATGTGCACTTTAAACGTAAATTTCACGTTCGTGCCAAACTCATATCTTGAGAGCTAGACAAGTTCAAAGCAATTACACCATGATTTTTTGAAAACTTTGAATTGGTTATTCCATTTTCAAATATGTGTGAGTCATGATCTAGGGGTTACGTAGCCAATTCATACAGAGCTCTGTAGGATTTCTTATCAAATGATAAAGTGTACAAGGAAATTCCATTCACGTTGCACACAAGGTGGATAGGGCAATAAATTGAAATCATGGGGGGATACAGTCCAGGATCCAATGGCACTAGCACTCTTCACAAAGACCAAAGCAAGTTTTGATGGGATTTCTCCATTGATAAATGATGAATCGGTATAAATGCGAGAACCAGTGGCAATGTGACGTTGATTAGTGACTGCATGGGGGACAAGAAGTTTGATATTGTTACCATTGGCTCTCATCTTTTCCACTGCCAATGCAACAGATCTCATAGCCTGTTGTTTTCGAGCATGAAGATTTGCTGAAGTGACAATGACATTTGCATCAGGTGCTGCAGCAAGTATTTTTCTCGAAATAAAATTGAATGGAGCTAGTTCTAACTTTATGTCAATCTTAACATTGGGAGGCAACCATTAAATTTTATTAAATATCTCAGGGTTTAATTTTCCAACTAAAGATACTCCTGGGTCACTGCAGCAGTTAACTCACCGTCAGTATAGATATTTGATCTATATTCATAGCCCAGTGCCTGTCCTCTCAACTCCTTATATGACTTTGGAATTATCATCATAAATTGTATGTGCCTTGCATAGTTTGATATATTATTGCTAGTATAAAACATTTTTTAGCATTGGAGCATGGTAAAAAGTTGACACACTTTTAAAAAAATAATTTCAATATAAGTGCTTATAGAAACTGTGTAGAACATAGTTTAGTTCCGAGAGCAAAAGTCATGGCGATTCGCTCTTTACAATATAAAAACTACACAGTTAGAGTCGAGAAAATGTCATGTCAGCCATATCAAACAAAGTTTATGTACTTGAGAATTGAGTGAAGGTACTTCCAGATGGATACTATCTGATTTCAGATCGAGTTGAATGTATGGAATACAGAAATCAACTTGGTCTGGATAAATTAATTTAAATTCTTTTTTTTCAAAATACAAGGTGGGTGGTGGTGGGGAAACATTTTTTTTTCAAAATTTATAAATTTTCTGTGTGTATGCTTGCAAGGTAGAGTTATTTTTCATAATATCGTGCCTTCTGGCCAGGCCCGCCACAATGGCCCTCCCCCCACACTTTCCGGGTCGGCCTTCGGCCACCGCAGTGGCCGTCCCTGGGGGAGGGGGTGGGGTTACCCTATTTCTAAGTGTATATATTTATTATAAGTAAATTAAAATAATATAGGAACCATTGTTTTGCTTATAGGCGATTAATGTTTAGGGGTCATTCCCCTTAGGAAAGGAAGAGGAAGTATTACACGTAAAGTGTTCAGATAGAATTGAACAAAGGAATATTTTGCTAATGCTTGGGAGCATGAAGCTAAAAGTATAGATCTTGACTTAAAATTGTATCCTATCTAAATCTTCTAAATGATGGTTTGGGGTGGGGGTGAGGGGACCCCATTTCAAATTAAAATTTTGATGTTGTTCATTAAATGTGTTGTAAAAAATATTTTTTTGTAAATAAAATGAAGAAAAAAACTGTGATATTATTTTGATTAAGTGTATTTATTGTTTAATAAAAAAAGTGTTTTTTTCCTAATACATATTTCAAATAAATGTTGCTGTTGTTGTTGTTTTGTTTTGTTGTATTTTTTGTAAATAAATAAAGATAAATCTTGATTAAATATATTTATTATTAAATAAAAAGTGTTTTTTTTCTGATTGTTTTAATTGTAAAGTGAACAACTCTTATGTTAAAGATAAAAGAAAATATTATTCTTTATTGATTTTATTCTTGTTCCTATTGTTCTTGAACGGATTAGTTATAGAGACATTATTTATTCATTGGACATGTACAGTTTACAGTTAGTTGTAGGTGAGCTGTTAAAGCGAACAGCAATATGTATCAATATAAAACACCATTCAGATTGTTTCTGTTTGGTCCATCAATGTCAGGCAAAACGACACTCTTAAATAAAATACTTAAAGATTGTGATAAAAGGCTTATAGAAAAGCTTAAATAATTCTACTATTAATACAGTGTTTGGCAGGAGTCATATGATAAAATAAAAGCTATTGCTACATCGTTGGTGCAGATACAATCCATTCATGGACTTGATGTTATTGACAATATTGGATCAAACTCTTGGCTGATTCCTTACGAATAAGCTGAATCCATTGAAAAATGGTCACAGGATATACTAAAATTGTTTACTGTTCACTCACATCATGAACAGATCTCCTTTACTCTTGTTCTAAATAATCTGTTTCATCAGAGTAAATGTATGAAAACACTTGCTTTGAACTGTACCTACTATATTTTCTACAGAGTTGTTTGTGATTTTAGTTCCTATCTTGCGACTCTATTTCTACTTTCAGCGTCCAATCAGGCAACTAATAAATCCTATGGCTATATTCCATTGGATCTTAATCAAAATACACCCGAGGATTTACGTTTAGTCACCGATATTTTTGAAAATCAAATTACAATATATCTTCCCGTGAGCAGTAAAAAGACTATTAGTTGCCATTATGACACTGAAGAAACTACATGAAAGTAGACATTTATTTTCCGTTCTAAGCACTTAGAAACCGCCACTTAGGAAAACCGTACTAAAACACGGTATTGACAATGATTTCATTAATCTAATATCTGAACTTTGTTTAAATTTATACAAGGGCAATGTTCAACTGCCAGAAGTAGTTAAGCAGCTGGCAAAGCAACATCGTTGCATGCACTTGCCTTGGCTCGCAAAAAGAAAGGAAAACAAATAAAAGGAAACGCCTTCTCTAAGCAGATGGTAGGTTTTTTACACTTTTACTGGCAATAATTGCAGGACTTGTAAACAATTTTCTCTTGATGGCTAAACCCTATAAATTAACACCAATACAACTCACTCTTTCCCCAATGGAACACTTTGAGGACAAAATGAGTAAATTCATTAACAATGAGAATATTGGCGATGATTAAAAACTAATTTTACCTCAAGATGCGCTTCGCCGAGTGGACAAACATAAGCTCTATTGTGTGAGGCCAGTCAATGCAAGTGTCGTTGATCACAAAAAAGAAACATCTCTTCAAGATTCTGCTGCTGATGCTGCTGGAACACTAACACAATTAAAGAAGGAGGAGGAATTGAATTCAATAGTGTCGAGTTTTCTGCATTGATTAGATTCAATGAGGAGGTGATTGAAGGTTGGGAATCCTTATGCGGTAGGTATGTCATCTTAGGAAAGGAAATCTAGTTTCGATCTAACAATTCTCTTCCTGGGGCTTCTTCTTCTACTGTTTACTGTACGTGTCGACTTTTCTTTCTTTTCTTTGATAAGGGTGATGTCTTACGTTTCTGACCTGAGTAGAGACTAATGAGTGATGCATTGTTTCTCGACCTTTTTAAACCTTTTCCATTTTTTTTAATCTCTTGCGAAGGGTTCCCGCATTGGACCTAAGATTTGCCAAAGAACTTTTTTTTTTAAATCCTTGCCAGAGCCCTAATCGTATAGTGTAGAGGATGCAAAATCTGTCGCAGCCGGGGCAATATATTTTCTATCCAAAGGTGGTGCAGAGCAAAAGAGCTTAGCAAACCAACTGCTAAGACCATAGCCAGACATCGACGAGCGACCTTTGTAATAGTCCATTCCATTGCCCTGTTGTCTTGGGCCAAGAGTATTAACATAGCAGTCAATATCAGGATAAATGAATACCACTTTTCTATTAGACATCTTGTTGTTGAATGATGGGTCGAAAATGACATGTAATCACAGCCAAACCTTTTGATATTGCTAGAGGATCACCTAATTCAGTTCTTAGTGTTAACTGACAGAGTTCCAAATAGGAAGTGTTTACGGGGATATACTGAAGATGCTTTTCTAGTTCATTTTCTAGGTACTCTTTTGCTTTTTTAATTTGCTGCCATCTATGTCAGAAGCAACTTTAGAAAGTGTTGTGGGGGAACTTAGACTTCCAGCTTCACCAATATTTTCATATACATGCTTCAGAACTTCAACTATTTTGAACGTAAACACGTAGTGTAATGTCCACTCCTCTTTTAGACACTGGGGGGTGAATCAATCCGTCTCCGCTTTTAACTAGCAGCCACAGGTGTTATAAAATCATTGGTACTGCTGCTGCTGCTAGTATTTTCCAATATTGAATCATCTTCTTTTTTAAATGGTGGTGGTGGTGTTGTTGGAGAACTATATTATCTTAGTTTCTTTAGAATTTGCTTATTGCCAATAAGACTTTTGGGGAAGTTTGATGCATTTAGAAAGGTATATAGATTATTGTCAAATGATAAACGTCATTTACGATTTGTCACCATATCACAAATTAAATCAACTAGATTATAACTTTTTCCCCCACGGGCGAGAGGACAAGTTCAAATGGCGTCAATTTATAGGGTTTAGCCATTATCTAGAGAAAACTGTTTACAAGTCCTGCAATTATTGGCTGTAAAAGTGTAAAAAAGCTACCGCCCGCTTGAAGGAGACGTTTTCTTTAAAAAAAAATTTCCCTTGTTTTTGCAAGCCAAGGCACGTAAAATGAAACGATGTTGCTTTGTCTGTTGTCTAACACCTTTTGGCAAGTGTGCATTGCCCTCAGTTAAATTTAAACAAAGTTCAGATATTATATTAATGAAATCATTGTCAACACCATGTTTGAGTATGGCCTTCCTGAGTGGGGGTTTTGAAGTGCCTAAAACGGAAAACAAATTTCTATTTTCGTATAGTTTCTTCAGTGTCATAATGACAACTAATAGCTTTTTCTACTGTTCACCGGAAGATATACAGTGATTTCTTTGTCGAAAATATCTCTGACTACTCGTAGATCCTCGGGTGTGCTCTGTTCAGATCTAGTAAAATGTACCCATAGGGCTTATTTGTTGCCTGAGTGTACGCTGACAGCAAAAATTTTGAAGCACCGGGGTATATTTGCTTATTGAGAGTTATTAGCGAGCTAGAATCCCGAACAACGCGGTAGATAATATAGATGGTGCAATTCAAAGCAAGGGTTCTCATACATTTGCTCTGATGAAACATATTGTGTAGAACTAGGGTTATGGAAATATGTTCATGATGAGAGCGAACGGTAAACAGCTGTAGAATTTCCTGTGAGAACTGTTCATTTGATTCAGCTAAATCATCAATAATCAGCCACGAGTTTGGGTCAATACTATTGGAAACATCAAGTGTCCGTATGAATTGTATTGATATGGAAATGGTAATAGCTTTTATTTGATCGTAGGACTCTTGCCAAATACTATAGCATTAATAAATTTTCTTTGGTTTTCCAAAAACATTTTGTTACAATTTTTAATTATTTTAGCTAAAAGTGTCATCTTCCCAGACATTGATGAGCCACAAAGAAACAACCTGAATGGTGTTTTAAATTGATAAATACTGCTTCTGCTGTTGACAACAGTCAGACAACAACTAACTGCAAACCATACTTGTCCAATGAATAAGTAGTAATAAAAATTTTCCCATAGATCTATCTAGTACGTTAACAAGAACAACAAAAACAATATTTCATTCATTTATTAACTTAAAAATACTTTTCTGTTCAACAAGAACAACATTTATTGAACAAAAACACTTGTTCAACAAGAACAAAAACTCTATTTGTTCAAAATGAACAATAATAATATTTATTAACAACAACAACAATAATATTTATTAACAACAACATTTGTTTCAATTTTTTTGTCCAACAAGAACAATATTTATTATCAAAAACATTTTTTCAACAAGAACAACAACACTATTTGTACAATAACATTTATTGTCATAAAAAAAACTTTTTGTCCAGCAAGAACACCAACACTATTTGTACAAACACATTTTTTTGTATAACAACACAATTTGTACAACACTTAAAAAAACAACTTACAACTTAAAATAGCACAGTTGAACACTATGAATTTATACCCTCCAACTTCCGGGAACCGCGGGCCGAAGGCCAGCCGCAGGTGGGACCCCCCATCCCCCGGGAAGCTCGGGCAAAAGGCCATCCACGGGCGGGACCCCCCACCCCCTGGAGCGCTATGAAAAAATTTTATACAATAGTCGCCGTCACTGCTGCTGCAGGTTTGGTTTGAGCTTTTAAGTTAATTCATGAAAGGTAGGGTTGAGTTAGAGCATTTAAGTTAATTCATGAAAGGTTAGGTTAGGTTAATTTATCAGGTTTGGGTTAGGTTTATTTATCAGGTTAGGTTTAGGTTAATTTATCAAGACCAAGTTGGTTGCGATTGTCTACACATTCAAACCGGTCTGAAATTCTATACTGGCCGTGGGGGAGTACATTTACACAATTTTCGAGCACAAAGACTTTGTCGGATATACATGACACTGCATTCTTTTCCACTCCAACAGTATTATTTTTATACTGTAGAGAGCAAATTGCAAGCACTTGTGCTCTCGGCACTAGGCTACTCTCTACACAGTCTCTGTATACGCTCATGTTGAAATTGTTCTTTACAAAATGTGTAGGTACCCCTTTACACGCCTGTTTTACATCCCTGTCATGAGTTTCAACGCAATAAACTTTAGGACCCGGGAACACCCCATTGGGTATCAAATCACTCCCCGTCTCTGATTTTAACATGAGTAGTTGATTGGGGGCCTGACGTTTCACCAATTTGGGGTAGAGTGACGGATTCCAATTTGTGAAATCCATCCGCGAGCTGATGTTTTTCCCTTTTTCTAAATCTCCCCTTAAATCCCAAGTTTTTACTTCTAACAGCAGAGAATCTTTATCCCCATAGTAAACTTGAACCTCCCCCTCCCTTGGCAATTGTACCTTACACACATTGTAAAAAAAGGATAACATGAGATTTTTGGAAATTTCAAGTACTGAACTACCTCCTGCTATAATCTTGTTCAGTACCACATTTCCCTCTTTCCTGTGTAGAAGAACCATGCTTGTCTCTATGCTCGTGAACGATGTAAAATTGGGGTCTGCAATAATTCGTGCACGTTCTTGAGGGTCAGTTACGACATCACAACGAGACCTGTTCCTTACGCTTTCACACATTTTGCCAGACGCTGAATCTAGAATGAGCTTGTATATTTCCTTTTCGACTTTACTGTTTGCCCGAGAAGGTTTATCGACAAAGGTGTCGACAAATATCTTCAAATAAGGTTTTAGATTGAATTGAAGGACCCTACGTATTTTCGTGATCATGAAACCATTGTTCACCATCCAGCGCAAAACCACATGGTGAACAACGATATTCTCTTTAGGGTCCAGATCTGCAATCAGTTTCTGCTTAGAGAGGGTCCAGTGCATCCCCATTAATGTCGGGAAACTCACAACGATACTCAAACCATTTATAGTTTCCAAACGGCGAAGAGTAGTGAGACATTGCCGAGGGATATAACGATTTCATATCAAGGAAAACTGCATTTGACTTTTCACCAGTGTCTTGCCCGCTTGGATCTGTTGTCAAAACGCGATCTCCATGAAAAACATGTTCACCCCACATTGACCTTTTTACAAAAAGGTGTTGATCTACATCAGTGATCAAGCCTATTGCCTCTTTACTAATTTTTCAAATCAAGTTCATCACCAAATGTGACGTGGAAAAATAATATCCTATATCTAGTCCAAACTCTGAATAGATTTGATCTTTGTTTTTACAGACAATATCTAACAGAGTTAAAACGTCACTGGCCAAGTACAGTCTACAATAATCCCACCCATTTTTACAATTACCCTTAGCCCAGACCTTCTTGGCAAATTCATATTCCTCGGCAGTGCATTCACTGTTGGTGAGTGAATTAAAGAAAGCTTCAATTGGAGGTAGTTTCTCCTCGCTTATGCCAGTGCCAGAATAGTAATAGTCGTATGCATATACACCTTTACAGGTCAATAGGTAATACATTTCACTGTCTGGAAAGTGCTGTTTATGCAATGGAAATTTATCGAAATTGTCGCTTTTCTGGACTTGAATCAATTGACTCAATGCCTTGGGAAACAACTAAAATAATCTAAAAACCTGATTTTATTCAGGCACGTATGTCCGTTATACACTACCTGCCATTTCAACTCGAGAAGCACTAGCTTCTCTGCTGATTTGGAGATGATGTTATAGGTAAATGAATTGTTTACCCATGGACTATCTACTCCCCCTCCCTCCCTATGCATACGTGCCAAAGCCGGTAAAATAAATTTTAAATCATAATTTGGGTTGTGAATAAAAACCGGAATAAAAATGTGCTGGCTTACATTCACATTGCAAGATTGATGTGCTACCCCTCTAAAATTAACACCCCCAGATGATATTTCCTGCCAAAAGTGATTTTGGTCTCTGACTTCCCCCTTTCCTCCTCTTCTTCCCCTAGCCCCCTTCCCCTTATCCCCCTCTTCAAATTCTCCCTTACAAACACAACATATTTTTTTTTATTGCGAGACGATCCACTGCAGACAATAACATTTGGTAATGGGTATTTTTCAAACGATAAACAGCGTCATTTGCAATGCCAATTAATTTCGTCAATTTAGTCAACTATTTCTAACAACTGCATAGTGTTAGAACTGTCTCTTTGCACGTGGGCGTAGGGAACTGCAATGGCTCGATGTTCTTTGATTCGATTCAGAAATCGAGGATCGTTCACTTCCACTAGCTTCACCTCCCATTCCAAAGAGATTTTATTGCTTAGGAGGAGGGTATTTTGAAAATTTTTAAAACCTAAAATGGCCCTATCACCTGAAACCGTTTCCACTGACTGGTAGCCATTCCATCTACTATGCTTCATATAATTTTGTAGTTTTAAATCACTACGAAATCGAGACAGGCATGTTGGACAGTAGAAACATACCCCCATTTTCTTACCCCCTCCCAAAAGTCTACTGATGTCTGTGATAGTATTGAAATGGCCAATTGCATTAGGTTCACTAGGTGGTGTGTACAACAACCAAACCCAGTGCTTCACCAATTCAATTGACGGGCCCCTTACTGGAAACACCATCCCCTTCTTATTAGACCGTGCCCCATTCTCAAATTCAGTTTCATATTGAACCACAGTAACGCCAATATTTAAATGGGCATTGGCCCTTTCAAAAATATACATGGACCTGAGTGTTATTGGGTATTTTCCCTCTGAACAAGAAAAATCTACAATTTGAAAATAAGACCCCACCTTCCCATGTACACCACAGTATTCTAAATTTTTCTTTGTAGCGTAACGTGCTAGAGGCTCGAATGCTGACAAGAGGAAAGCGTACATGAAACATTTTTGACCTGTTTCAAAACAGATTCGTTGAAAGCCTTGACAACCATCTAAATATGATTATATTTTAAAACTATTGAACCCTCAGACACCTCACCCCCTCTTAAAATATTTTTTTTTAATTTACAAATATTTACACTTAACTTTTCAACACAAAGAATTACAGACCCACTCCCATTTTTGCTATAATTGTCGAGATGCGTAATAATGTGGTCTATCCAATCCATAAAAACTGTTTCATAATTTTCTAAATGTGGATAGACCACTAGCATCTCGGTATGTACATAATGGTGATAAACCTCACTTTTACCCTCATTTAAATAGAATGCCTTTAAAACAATTGAAACCTTAACTGAATCCCTATCCCCCTTCCACAACTGAATCTGGTTTTCTAACAGTGCATAAATTCTATCTACACGTCTTCTTCTCCATCTGATGAGCATCTGCTTTGAAAAAAAACACGGTCTTTACTTGATTTTAAATGGATAGCCTATTCCTTTCAGGCCATATCCTCTCATGATACACTACTCATTCCGATAGAAAATTGTTTTTATGATGTTTGTAGAAGCAAGATTAAGCATTCGTTAATAAAGCAGTTTATATCGCAAATATTTTGCTACTTACTATGGAAAATTATGACCGGAATATATTCTTTTTTATTTGGCTTCACTAAGAGAATTAAACTGGCTGAATGTATGCAATAATTAAACAATTCAAAGGAAGAACGTTATATTTAATTAGGTTGAAAAAATAGCGAAAAATTTCTGTTAATATCTCTGACACACTTGTACTGTGTGGAAAAATGGTGAAATGAAAGGCCTCAAAAGTTGGAAGAAATAGTTAGATATTTCTATAAGCAGATAGAAAGTAGAGGTAAAAATGCTTATATTCCCATATTACGGCTGGAGTTATGTGCCAGATGGTTCTGGTAGCGTTTGTTGGAGGATGGAGGGGGCGGTGAAATCAGTGGCTTGCATCGATGTGGCAGTGACGGCGATGGTACTGGGTTGCACAGATGAGCCAGCGGGGTTAATCCTCCTGTGAGCAGCCGCCCATTCTCTTTTTGGTTTTGACCAGACTGTATTGCTGCCTGCTTTGAGGACACAGGGGGCTGGTAAAGCGTAGCCCTGGATGGCTCAGCTATCTCCAGTTGTTGCATTGGAGTAGTGCCATTAGCCTTAGCTTTCTTTTGAGGGGGAGGCATGCATTTCTCAAAATTGTCCTTAAAAAGAAGAAAAAATTTAGAATAAAAAACGATTCCTCTTTTTACACAAGAAAAATTAGTACCCCCGCTCCTAACCAGAATTTATTGTCAAGCATAATTTTGTCTAGAAGGCATTTATCTCAAAGAAGCCCCTCTCCCTTTTCAGCAAAGCAAAAAGTAAAAATTTGCGAGAGTTAGAAATGTTATAAGCTCAAGAAACAGAGGGTATTTATATATAGGCTTTAAATTAGATAAAAAAAGATAGTTAACCCAACAGCTTATAAGCCTAAAATTTGCAATCATAGGTTAAAAAATGCTAGCTAATTTATGCATAATATAGTCTTCATGCAACTCCTAAGGAATTTGCTTTCTAACCTAATACTATCAAAGTTAAAAACCATAGTTTTCACCCCCTCTTCCACTGAGAATATAAAAGACACTTTATCGAAAGAAAGCTAGAAAAAAGGAATAATGTGCATTCTAACAGCGAAACCTTTTGGTTAAGGCGCTATCGTAAGTCACGCAAATTAAGAAGCAGGATGCACTTGACAGATATCAATAATTATCCCTATTTAAATCTTAGTGGAAATGTTTAAGTCAGGTTAGCGGCTTAAATGGAAACAGTATATTAATAGCTAAGGGTTGAAAGAAAGTTGGCTGTCACTTTTAGGTAGGATACAGAAAGAATAAATTTATCAAAAACAAAATTATTTCCAATGAAAGAATTAAAGTTGTAAACATAGGGGGGAGGGGGAGTTTATATGGTAAAACAGAGTTTATTTTACGATTTCTATCGAGTATAAACATCAAATAGTGTTGATTTGTATTGGTGGGAGGGGGGGGGGTATACCCTGAATTTGAATTTACTGGAGTGGGACTATGTAAAATGATTTTATTTGGAAATAACCTAAGAAAATTTATTATTGCAGAACTCACATTATAAATCGATGTAGCCAAAGTTTCCAAGTCATCAATATTCAATGCTTTATCCATGGTGTCTTAAAACTATATGATAATTTAACCACAACGCATGTCCGTTATATACAAAAACTCAAGGGTGAATTGTGATGTAATGGGAAACCTTGCATAACTTTCCTGATTGGCTTAGAAAGAGACGCATGATCTTGTCCCCGTTAGAATCAATAATTCCCCGTCAGATTATGTAATCAATTTGTCAGAAATCTACTTCCCCTCTCGTCGATCAATATATTGCCCCGTTAGAATTCAATGCACATGTGCAAACTTCGTCCCGATGTCATTACACCTAGAAACAACAAATAAATCGACCTTGAACATGGTGTCATTGACCCTTTAGTGTATCAATAATCCTTGAATAAATTATAACCTGTCGGCGTTAGACTTAATTATATATGGCAGCACGGTGTTCGTCTCAGAGTCGTTATGACCTCCCTACTGATATGGATATTAAAAAGGGGTCGTAAATAATATAGGGGTTTTATTAAGACCTAGTCATTATAAAAAAAAAAGATATTTAAGGTATTAAAGATCTAAAAAACAATATTTCCGTTAAATATTCGGTAAATATTCCAACTATTTCTTTTGGTGATATACAACAATTTAGAATGTCTTAGAAACAAAGAAAATGTTGTAAATATACTGATAGCCGTATAAAATATGAAAGATTGATTTAGACCAACCAATAGATCTTAGACAAGATTCGACTGTCAATATAAATTTTAAAGAATATGTCATTATAGAACTTTGAAATCACGACAATCAGGATACATTTTTTTTCTATAAACTGAAGAGATTAATAAGAAAAACAGGTTGTTAAACTGTTCGTGGTAACAAACTGTAAGGAGCGACTCGTCTCAATAGTAGCCAAAACTTAAAAAAACAAAATTTAATACCAATAGATATATCAAACGAATTGGATTTTTATGCTGATTTTAAATATATAAGTTTCATTAAGTTCAGTCTTACTCATCAAAGGTCACAAGCATGAGAATAATTGTCTGATTTTGGAAAAATGGCGGAAATACCCCTTAAAATTCATAGATTCTTAATGAAAATCACACCATTAGATCAAACGTATAAGAGAATCCTACTGTAGAGGTTTCAAGCTCCTATCTACAAAAATGTTGATTTTTTTGCCAGAAGAAAGATCACTGATGCGTGTTTATTTTTTTTTTGTTTTTTTTCAGGGGTTATTGTATCGACATAGTGGGTCTAGAAAATCAGGAGAAGACTCATTCTAGCTAAAATTAAAAGTTCTAGTGTATTTTTAAGTGATCAAAACATTGGAGGGCAACTAGACCCCCTCCCACGCCATTTTTTCTCAAAAATCGTCTGATCAAAAGTCACAGATTGCTATTTTGTTCAAAATAGTCGAAAGGTCTAATGACTATCTCTTCGGAGATGACAGGACCCCCCTAAGCTCCTAGGGAGATATCTTTAAGTTATAAAGTTTGCCCGTTGTTTATGTATAGTATTTGTTATTGGGAAACATTTGTATATTTTCAGGGTGAGGTTGGGAGGACGAATTTTTTGCTGGGGGGACATTACACTTTGACAATTTTCCAGGGAGAGGGAATTTTCCAGGGATTGAATTTTTCAGGGGAAATTGTATAATGGTGGAATTTGCCAGAATTCCTATACGAAATGTCTTTATTTGTTTTGCTTTCTCTTTACTGACTCAATTTTACGCTTCGAGGTGTTTAGGGTAAGTGTCTTGGTTAAATTTACACCAGGATTGAATTTTCCAGATGAAATTTCCTTGGGGAGAAGGTTTTTTCCTTCGAGGTGGAGTCAGATTTCCTGGCGTCATTTGAAAAACGATCAGAAATTAAATAAAAAAGGTTTTTAAAAACTGAAAGTAATGAATAATATTAAACCTTAAAACGAACAAAAAATATTACTTACGCGTGAAGGTTGCCCCCTCCTCAACACCTCGCTCTTTATGCTCAAGTTTAAATATTGTCCCAATTTGTTAAAAGCAACTCCTGAAACACAAGGGTCGTTTAATTAGAACAATTAGTATTTTATTTTTTTTAATGCCGAAAAACTTAAGCTTGAAGAGCAAGGTGTTGAGGAGGGGGAAAACCCCCTTGTAGGCCTATGCTTGAAAATTTCTGGTTTTTTAAGGTTTAATATTGCTCCTTACTTTCAGTCAAATAAACGTGTTTTTTTTAAACTTAATTTTCAAATGAAATCAAAAACTGATGCTAGAATTTACATATCAAAGACATTGCCCTATGCTTGAAGGGGGTTGCATCCTTTTCTCTCGCCACCAATCGTCAAATTGCAGTGTTACTAGGAATTCATAGATTGCAGAATGCACCAAACACAAACATTTGGTATTTGCAATTGTTTTATTTACAAAATACTTTTCAAAAGATTCAAATCACTTTCTAAAAGATTCATTTAATCCTTTTCGGTTGAAAATGAATTGAGGCTGAATCTTATGATGGAAAGAGAATAATATTTTCATTGTTGGGAGTCAAGTGTTGGACCGCTCTTTGGTTGGCTTTATCCAAAAAACATTAAGAGAGCAAGGCTTTTGTTTTATTTCCCCATCGTCCATTGCAATCTACAGTGTCAACCCTTGAAAATCGGAAATTGAATGTGAAAAGATGAAATATTTCATTAGAATTTCATTAGAAGTGCTCACTAGAAGTAATCTCAATTTATAAAGTAAAAAAAAGAATAATAAAATCAAATTAAAAGAGATTTCAAAGAAAATTAAAGAGCTAAATCAAATTAAAGATGAGCAAAAATAAAGTCAAATAACTTTTCAATCGTAACACTGCCATAAAGTACCACCAACACATAAATGAAACCTAAAGCGAACAGAAATTGCAATCAATAACTGAGTCAAACTCAAAACGAGCAGAACAAGAAGAATAGGACTGACCCTCCAGACGCTTTCTAAAGACCAGAACATAATTTGCACTTTAAAACATAACATTTCCTTTTATATGTTTTTATTTCTCACTATATTGAAAACGAGAAGAAAGATCAGCATTATAACCAAGCTAACTGAATAAAAAGAATGTGTATTGAAAGTTCAATATATATATACTGATATTCATGTCTTCTATATTCATGGTTTCTGTAGGTAGTAAATTACTTAGAATGTTGAAATTTTTGAGATTTAGGTTTGCTGTAGACAAAGTCTTAAGAGATGAACAGTGGGGTCTTAGGAACGATAGAGGATGTGTTGACCGAATTTCCACTCTTAGCTTAATGATTTGGAAGTGCCTGAGTCATGAAACAGCTTTTTCTATCAGTTTTATAGATTATGAGCAAGCGTTTGATTCAACTGATAGAAGAGCTTTAGCAAAGGTTTTATTCTTGTATGATATACCAGAAAAATACATTAAAGCTGCTAGTGCTATGTACGAGAATACCACTACTGTGGTTAAGGTAAGAAACGAGACTAGTAGAGCAATAATAGCAGTATTAGTAGCATTCACAAATTGTTCTGTGGTCAATTCCACATCCCCCTCGGCATGCCCTAAAAGCTCCAACTTTATATCCTAAGCTGTCCATGATAAATTGCTGATACGTCTTTTGACTCTCTTGCATGCAAACAAAGTGGTCCAATTTAGTCGAACACCCCCCTCTACATTCCCCAGAGGTCTTACCTTAATATCCTGAATCTTAATAGCAGTAGTAGCAGTAGTTGTGGTAGTAATAGTGGTGGTAATGGGAGCAGTCATAATAGTAGCAGCAGAAGTAATGTTAACAGTAGGCAAATAATAACTTTTGGCTTGTTCAATATCCTTCCCCTCAGTGTATTCTAACAGTTACAACCTAATACTCTTAGCCGTTCCTAAAATATCTTTTTATATGCTCTTTTGTCACCTTGCTTGCACGTAGTGTGTTTTGGTTTGGTTCAAAATCCTGCTAAATATCTCCTGAAAGCACTAAAGTAATACTTTTAGTCTTAGTAGTAGTAGTAGCAGTAGCAAAAGCAGTAATAGTTGTAGTAGTCGCAGTAGTAAAATCAGTATTAGTATTAGTAGTAGTAGTAGTAGTTGTTGTGGTAGTAGTAGTGGTAGTTGTAGTAGTAGTATTCGCAGCAGTAGTAGTAGTAGGAGTAGTACTAGTAGTGGTATTAGTAGTAGTAGCAGTAGTAGTAGCAGAAGTAGTAGTATTCGTAGAAGTAGTAGTAGTAGTAGCAGTAGTATTGGTATTAGTAATAGCAGTAGTAGTAGTCGTAGTCATATTAGAAGGGGTAGCAGCAGTAGTAGTAGTAGTATTAGTATTAGTAGTAGTAGTAGTAGTGGCAGTAGCAGTAGTAGTAGAAGTAGTAGTAGTAGTAGTAATAGTAGTTGTTGTTGTAGTTGTTGAACCTAGAAGACATTCAGAATTGAATTTATCAAGTATTTTGGGCAATAGGTTGCATCAAGACTCGGCTGGGTAATTGTAGACAGAGAAAAGCCAAGACAGATAGTCCAAGTAACGTCTGCGGGGAAAGAAGACCCTGTTGAGGGTATAACATGTTCGGCACGCTAGGTTCTTCTAAAATGTCAGAAATTTTCTGACAAAACAGAATGTTTCTGATATAACAGAAACATGTCTGTAATGTCAAAAATTTTAATGTCAATTTAAAAAAGAGGCAAACAAGGCACACCCGCCTCTGGCCTTAAGAAGGTTGACCAAGAAATTAAAATTGACATAGGACCATAAATTTGCTTGAAATAACAGGCAAAACAATCGTTTAAAGCCATTTTTATCTTTCAAATAGTACCTATTCGTTGCCTAATAGTAAAGTAGCAATAGTAAAAATATTAGGACAAGTTACTGTCAAAATCACAATAATAATAGTAGCAGAAGTATCAGAGCTCAGGGGTTGTGGGGCATAGATATTAGACATTTCGGTTATTCACACTGTGAGAATGTGAGAAAGCCATCATAACCTGACTAAATTATAAAAATAGCAAACTATGACTTTTGAGTAATGATAAAAGTAACGAGTTATTAATTTTCTTTGTGTAAGGAAAACAAACCCAATGTTAGATTTGAATAAGAATACCCTTGATCCAACAAGTTCCATAAAATGCAAATACAAATACCGGACCGCTTCAAACTCTAGAGGTCAACGGCAAGAATATTACGCGTTTTGAATCACATGACAAAATAGGGTTTTTAATAGAGAAAGCGGAAACTAACTTTTTGAACAAAGAATTATCATTAGGATTACATCAAAACTGGTCTCTGGCCAATGAGAGATAAGAATGACAAAAAAAAAGACAAAACTTAAAATAGGGATTCGGGAACGAAAACAAGGTAGTCTTTTTTGGAACTAACAACGAGTAAGTGTTTTACTTTGTAATTAAGGTAGGGCTACCACTTTCTGTCTGAATTTCTCTTTGAAGATAAAATTAAACAAGAAGAAAACCTCCAAAAGATTTCTGTCACTTGGAGATAACTTTAATACGTATGTAGGAGACAAGAATAACAAGTAGTGCTGAAGTCAAACATTTTACTATAAGGTGGTGATTTGGGTTTATAATTCAGTAGTATTTTCACTTAGTCAAGGCTTGAGCCATTTGGACAAAAACAGCATTTTTAAGCTTAGAATAACCTAAAATAAATTTCTTCCCAGAAATTTAAAACCTGTAGAAGAAGCTTCGAATAACCGAGGGTTCAAAGAGGATAAGGAACCTTGATCAAGAAATCAACGTTAGGAGAGCCTTTTGTGCTTCCCTTTTTCAGCCTAGAGTTCCTTGGAACTTAACTTGACTTTTATAAATCCTTATACCCAGAGAATTGGAATTATCGGACAACAACATTACTTTCCCCCTTGTGCAATCTTCAGACGTTTATACGAAGGAGAACACTGTTCCCTTTTTAAACATTTTTTCATTTGTTAAACCCGTACAGACTGTTTATAAAAAGGTGGTCTCAGTGTTTAAACAGATAGGCTAGAGAAAAAGGGGAATAATATTGTCAATCTAAGAATTTTCAGACCTTTATGTCCAGATATATTCAATTGAGAGTTTTCCCTGCTAAAGTTAAAGCTTACTAAAGGTCCAAGGAACACAAACCTCTTCTTCAAGAAATAATAAGAGAATCTCTTGGTTTGGGTTAATGTAAATTGAAATAAAATTAAGTACGATTATTCCTAGCTTAGCTCAGCAATAGTTTGAACTAAAGGATTTTAATACCCCAAAATTCAAGCCATGACTAGCTAGTCAAGTGTAACTCTTTTAAGTAGAAGCATTAGATAGCCTAGAATTAACTTAATCTTTTTCTTTTCGGTAAACATTTGTGGATTGAACAAGTAGATCATAGACATCAGACCTAGAAGAGGTTTAGAAGTATTCAAAATAATTAGAATTAGAATATTTTCGTTTTTATTTCTTTTGTTATAAATATCAGTTGTCACTGAATCCTGAGTACCGATCTTACCCAAAGCCTCAGTTTTATAACACGCTACGAAATTTCAGCCCTGATAGAAGGGGCAACTTTACAACAGCAAAATTACAAAATTGATTTGATATCTTACTGAGGAGAACTGCTAAAAAGAGCATAAGAGGGGATGGGGCTTTTTACGTTAAAATCAATTTCGAATCTTAAAAGGGACAATAAAACTATCTATTTCGAATAAAAAAAACATCTCCAATGTTTCCAAGACAACTCCTCCCGCACAAAAGTAAGATGTGTATTTTTGCGTAATTTCTAGACAGAACCTTTAGATACATTTTCAAGTATTTCAGAATATCCCTCTCACAAAGAGCCAGTTAGTCAACACAATAAATAACATGTTAAATCCAAAGTGTCAGACCCAAATAGATCAACAAGTCTTAAATTTTAGTTCCAAGCAGAAAAACATAATAAAACGGATTCAAGCTGTAAAAGTGGCAAACGCCAAGGCAAAACAAGATAACAAAAATACTTAAGCTTCTTAATAATAGTGAAATTACCAGCCTTAAAAGAGGGTAGAAAATTTTAGGTTAGAGGGAGGAAGTGCGTAGTTCGGTAGAGGATTTTGAGATCTCTAGACCTTTAGGTGAATAATTTGTACGTATTTATTTAAGACCAATTTCATTTCTCTAGAATTCTTCCTATAAGATACATTTCTTGATAACGTAATTTGGGTTCTTTCTATATACTGTCATTTGGATTATCCTTGATTATGTAATTTGAGCTATGAAGAAGTTTAATAAAAAACTGAGGACTTTTATGATCAAACATTAAGGAGCTAGGGGAGTAAATTTTAATCGAATCAGCTTGTTTTCCAAGCTAAGTTGTATACAAGCCTTTAGAATTAGCTTGACCCTGAAATTACATAGTATATCCTGACTCTCAATCAACCCCTCCCGGGTACCAAAGGTATACTTGCTTTTGATTCTAGAGAGAGCGTGGAAAACTAAATTTTTTCAATTAAATATAAAATCAGTTGGTGAGTTGTTTATCGTTACCATAATTTAAAATGTTGTTTAAGCAGGTTGCTTCAAACTTAGCAACTTTCATTTTAAAGTTTTATTTATGCACCAGTCTCGCATACTTTTGAATGAAACAGATTCAAAAAAAAGGTTTAAACAACAGATTGCCTTTGACTTGGTTCTGTAGCTTTGAAGCAAGGCTACAGCTTCCTTTTTGATAGTCTGAAATTCAAGCGTACTCAAGGTTCAATCTGTTTTTTTTAATTCAATTGTTACCTCTTATAGCCAATTAGATATGTTAAAATTACATAGAAAATCATATAGTTAAGTTCAAGGAGGTACTACTTAGAATTTCCATATACATGATTTTAAAATATATACTTTAACCTACCTGTCTTTACTTCTCCTTGATGTTGGGAATGCAACTAGGAGTTTAAACATTTTTTTTCTAATGTTAATGACAATGCAGAGCTGAAATCAAGATTTTTGACCACTGGAACACAAGCAGTTACTCTGACAGAGTCCTAAAATACCATGGTGGAATCCTGGCTAAATCAGTTTGATTATAAATTCATGTTATGTTTAATCCCTTAGTAGAAGTTTATTTAAATTTGAACATTCTCTTCTCTCCCAATGGTATTTTGAAATAGTGACCTTACTTCATCCACCCTTGGAAATCCCTAGCATAGTTGAGCATAAGGATGTTATCTATTTTTAATCGTTCAAACATTACTTTTCTAAAAGTTTTTCACACTTTATATTGAAAATTAGTCTCAATAAAAACAAGGCAAAATTATATATTGCAACAAAAAATCCATATAAATATGTAAAATGTGAATTTGAGACGATTTTAAACGCCAAAGAAATTGGAAAATTGATGAGTCCTTCGTACTATTTAGCTGTGAAACCCTATTTTGCTTATGTGTATTTCCATGTGGCTTGCTGGGATATACGTTGTAGTTCTGTTTACCTTTACTTGGTTTGCATAATAAAACGGAACTAGAAAAGGAGAATGCATGTAAATTTAAATTATTTAAGTCTAGTTGTAAAGATGTTCAGAGATAAAGCATTTTAAACTGANTTAAGTCTAGTTGTAAAGATGTTCAGAGATAAAGCATTTTAAACTGAACCAAATTTATTCACAATTTTAAATAATAACATTCGCTAAAAACTGAATACTATTCTGACAGACACACTGAAAGGATTGAATTAAACGACATAATTTTTTTTCCGTTTTTTGGTGTAATCTTATAGAAGGATTCTGAAATAAAATCCATAGAGCTCGTAGTTTTCTTAATAGTAGCTGTTTTATCTTGAATTTTTGTGATTGTTAGTGATTAGACGGTGCTGCTATTGAAATTTGCACCTCAGATAATATGGGACGCAGCTCAGAACATGGACTGTCTTTCCATTTGAATAGTGCTGTAAACCCTTCATCTTCATACCCAACGAAATGAACACAATCGTTGGTAGTGGTGTTGTATGAAGGTGAGCCATCATTCCAGCTCGTGAAGTCTAATGCACTTCCGTCAATCCATTCGAACGTGGAGTTTTTCTTCTTAAGACCAATCCAAGCACCATGCATTAAGTCATCTTGAAACGCATAGATAAAATTGTTTTTGTCTTCTGAATGGAATGAAGGGAGGTTTCCTCCGAGAGCATCACAAAATTCCACAGCAACATCAAAAGGTGAATAACTTACTAAATATCGAAAACAACTACAGTCAGTTTCACTGCTGCAAACTAGGCTCCATCCGTCTATACAGTTGTTGGCACTTGGCGAAGTTCCAATTTCAGGCTCTGTAAGAAATTTTTTATTTTAAGACTTGACAAAAGTAAATTGTTTAGTAATCAATTGTACAATTTTCCTTGATCAGTTCATTCTTTCATCATTTTTATTACCATTTTCATCAACCATTGACACTTTAGCTAATATACAATTGCTTTGGGGTAGCATGGGCAATGCTTGTTTAGAAGTGGAAATTTTTGTAACTAACTGAATTATAATTTGTTATAAAAAACCAGCAGAAAATAATATTACACTTCAGTCTTGACAAATAACACAGTCTAGTCCCATCTGTAGCAAAAATAATATTTTCTTAGTGATTTTCTGACAAGTTTAATCTAATTTCATTTAATTGTTATTAGCTTTTGTATTTGAGGAGGTACAGAACAATTATCTAACACATATCCTTTTTTAATTACATTTTTTTGTATTATAAGATCATTTACTTGGAGTCTAGTATCAGGTTGTGCAAAAATTCATATCAGGAATCCCTATGGAAAAATTACAACACAGAATGAATTTTCACTACAGACTTTCATCTGCTTGCATATTCCAATCATCTATGAAAGGTTTTATATCACTTTTCAAGGCTGTGACTATTGTATTTTGCTAGGTACATATACATGAGGGTGTGGGAGATAGAATTTGTCAAAATAGAAAAATACGCTGAA
>JAQQPU010005942.1:15944-44756 GCA_029168905.1 Artemia sp. Kazakhstan ARC1039 | reverse complement strand
CCTAAAGGTCAAGTAAGTAGGTCTGCAACCTGGGCACTTTGGAAGGCTGAGGAAGATTAGGTAAATATTTTCAAGAGGAACTATCAAAAGATAGCTTTAGGTGTTCATCTGACAGATTGTAGATCAAACAATGAGCTATACAAAAAACATGTGTCGATCCCATTTTTTTTATCTATAATGAAAGGAAAGTTAAAATGGTCACAAGAAAGGATTTAAAGGAAATTGGAACTTGATGCGAGGGGTTAAAGTGAAGCTTTGAACAGATTGGGATGGGGAAGGAGGTTGCGCAACTATGTTGGCATGAAGTGGCTTAGTGCCGCAACGATTTTTCTGGCGGTAATAGTAATTCTCCTAACACATGAAGGTGAAAATTATACCTAACCCATTTCAGAGCTTAACAACAGCAAAACTGATAAGACTTGGCCTTCTTCACAAGCCTGTAAGTTACTACAAAGAAAAAAACAGCCTCGTCAACTTTAGTTTGTGAAGATGAGAGGGGTTGAACTCCATATCCACTGCGAGGTAAGCACCACTCCTAGAGCGTTTGTTTATTATTCAAGAATTTCAATCCTTGAAAATTATCCATTGACTGTTTTTAGAGATGTAGGAGCTATAGTAATGAAAAATTATATTAGTCGTGAACATGTTGTGTTTTGTTCGGTATATGTGCCATGCGATAAAAGAGCACT
The DNA here is from genome assembly GCA_029168905.1 of Artemia sp. Kazakhstan ARC1039. NCBI lineage: Eukaryota > Metazoa > Arthropoda > Branchiopoda > Anostraca > Artemiidae > Artemia > Artemia sp. Kazakhstan ARC1039. The sequence goes on along the minus strand of JAQQPU010005942.1, from coordinate 44,067 downwards.
ATCGGTGAAGGTATAGGAACTGGTGGAATATTGAAAAAAGAAAGAATTTCTACATTTTTGTCATGTGGTGGAAATGAACACCATACATAAGGGAGAACATAAATACAAATGGTAAGTCTTGAGCTCCTGGATTGCCTGACTGGAGAACCTTACGTGGTAGAACTGGTGCTGAAGGCCAAACAAGTAAAGGCCAAGGAACTTGTAAATCTGCCATCAGTTTATGAAAAGACAGTAAGGGACCAGAATAAGGCGGTAGAACGATTCATAGAAAGTTAGCCTTTCAAACAAGTAACCCCTCTAACACCCTTGGAGGAAGAAGAGCAGGCAAACAACTGGTGGAGTTTGGAGCAAGGTTAAAACGAAAGTTGAAAAACAAAGACTGTTACGATTAGCCATTCAAAAAATGATCCTCAAAATTGAAATGCACACCCGGAAGAACTAAAATTCCTTAAAAAAGAATAAGGAAGGCAAAGAAGACCTCATGGGGAATTGCAATAGAATAGAGTTAGACGAAGCCAGAAATAATAAGCTAATAAAGGCTCTAAAGAAAGACAGCCATATTTGGGGAATTTATCGAGAGAAGATGGCACACAAAAGATCGACCTGGAATAAAACCTTAAACCGTGTTCTAGAAATACGTGTAAACGACCCAGAAGAAATCAATCTTATAGCGGCCTATATCTTAACGTGAATAAGTGGCAGAGGCTGGCGTCCTTAATTGTAAGGGAAAATAGAGTACAAGGTTTTGAGGTTTGAAGAGAGGTTTGAAGCTCCTATCTAGAAAATGGTGGAATTTTGCATTTTTGCCAGAAGAAAGATCACGGATGCGCGTTTATTCGTTTTTTGTTTGTTCTTTTTTTGCCAGGAGTGATAATATCGAACTACCACATTTTTTGGCAATTAGCTTAGAAGTGTAAAAAATGAGAAAAGGCCTTTTGGCGTGACGGTAATGACATATTCATGTCAATTTTAGATTATTCTTTTCAACTTTGGTCAAGCAACCCACGAGTTTGGGCATAGCGGCGTAGGAGATACCGTGGTAGAAAAATAAGCAGAACATACACAAAAGGAGTTAGCTAAATAAGTAAAAAGAGTGAATAAGAGAGAGAGGGGGAAGGAAGAAATGGGGAACGGAAATGAGAGGAGGAGAGAGGGAAAGGGAGAAATATTTCCCCTAATTAACATTTTGCACAAGAAAGTTTTCAAGTAAAGCTCAAAAATAATTTTCGGGTTGATCTGCCAACGGCTTTTTAGTTAATGTTACAAATTCGGCTTCAGTAAGAGCAGATACGGAGCTAGACCGGTTAGCACCCGGGGCAAAAATGGCATTTGGTGCCACTCATTCAATAAACCCATTATAGATATTAGATTATGATAATTTTACTTCTCTAAGGAATATGTTTATTTATTGTATCTTTATCTTATTATTTTACTATCATAAATTTAATTTTTACTTAATCCTGATATGCACGATATGGTTCAAGGAAAACTCGAAAATTCCAGAAAACACCATTTTATTGGTGACACAGTAAACATACAATTTAGATTATATACTATCAATTTTATCCTGTAGATTAAATCTTAGTAAACGTTGTAATATCGTTCCTCTCAAATAGATCACAAGCCCTAAAATACAAAAACACTTTCTCTGACTTCCTCATTTACTCTAGAGCTTCTCACGTGTTAGCATTATCTCTTCGTTCAGAATGCGATGCTTGAGGCAGGCTTCCAGGTGAATCCTTGGTGAAACCCAAATTTTTCGAACTAATAAGGTGCTCTATATTATCACTAGTTTTGGCTCCAAACGATTCCCAAGTAAGACCTGAAGTATGCCAAACACGAGCTGCCGTCTCCTTATCTTTTGATTTTGCTATCTCAGCTAAAACTGCTGCTACCAAACGTCCTCTCATTGTAATATCTGCAGATACAAGCTGTTCCATATCTTTAACTACATACAAAAATTGACCATCATGCTCCAGCACAGGCTGTAGTGTTTGAGCTAAATTTTCAAATAGCTGAGGAACATCCACAATTATATCAGATGCTTCTTCCAATATTATCCTAAAACCCTCGATAAGTCCATCACGGGATATCAGTTGCTTTGACAAAAGCTCTCTGAGCAGTTTCCCGAATTCAGTTCTAGCTGATGGCTTACGCTCAATTACGATATTGAGTCCATTCTCAATAAAAGGCACAATTGTCATTTTATGCATCTGCTCTTTCACACATTCAACAGCGTCCTGGAGATCCCCATTGCTCAAGAACTCGTCGATAATGCCGTGAGTTTTCTTCTGAATTTTATCTTCTGTAAGATCGGGCATGCCTTTTAGTTCTTCTAATTGCATTGGAGTAACAGTGTCAAGTTTTAAATCTTGCTCCATTTGAATATGGTCCTTAGTGGCTAGAGCAGTAATGGTATAGCCCTCATTAAATGGTTTGAGATCACTCTTCGTATTAGCAGGAGAGCTCCACTGGCCTTCTTTACAGGGATAAATCAACTTTACTGACGGCTTTTCCTGCTGTTCAATTTCAGGAAGTGGGAATTCAGGTGGGGAGTTATCTGGGAAATCAGATTCTTTCTCTTCTTGTGTATCTGGTTTAAAGTTAGGACTTTTTAGCGTTGGAATCGATATATTTGGTGTAGCAATAGATTTTACAGGTAGTGGAGGGGACTTGAAGACAACAGTAAGCACCGGTAAATCAGCGATAGGATCGACAGGCATCTTTGGATGAGACTGAATTTCTTCTGACTCTACGCTTGACGGAACATCAGCAGGAGATTCTCCCAACCGTTTGGAGACTACTTTTGCTGTACGAAGAAGTGACGATACACTGTCAGCATTGTAAGGTGAATTCTGGTGAATATCGTTATTTTTTTCAGCCTGTGAATTTTTTCCAATTTCTGATTGGTTCGGGGTAACAGTGTCAATTTTTAAATCTTGCTCCTTTTGAATGTTCTCCTTAGAGGCTGGAGCAGTAATGGCTTTCTTATTAATAGAGCTCCTATCTTCTCTTGAAGTTTTGAATTTTCTGACAGCCCACAAAACTGATATTCCAGCACATACGACTGAGGCACCAATTACGAAACTTCTGGTTATCATCTTTAAATATGTTAATACCTTTTTTCAACTAATTGATATTGCATGGGGAATCGCGTTATATTTATTTCGAAAGCGACGTCATTTTTGACAAGGGAATGACGTCATTTTCCTCAGATGCTGCTATGATGTTAATGCAATTTGAAATGGGTCAATGACGTCATACTGTCATGATGTATGCAAAAGAAGAATATAGATTGAAGATACCAAACTATACTTGGGAGCTATGTCAATGGTTCTCTAATGAAGTTTTCAAAGAATCTAATATTTAAAAAGAGAGAGACATTATATACACTGGTTACATTTGTTGATTTGTTTAGACTCAGAAACACAAATATTTAAATTCAGTTACGTTACGTTAAGTCATAGTTGAATTATGGTGTTTATTAATACCAGGGTCTTTCATACAGAGCCGGATCTAGTTTTTCTTCTTGGGGGGAGGGAACAAAAGTAGATTTTTCTGCTCCGAACAGCATCATCAATACTGTAAATATTATAGTATTCGTTTAGAGTGAATGCTGAACGTATTTCATGCCATCAAAAGCCACAAACCTGAAAAAATTTGTCTGATTTGTAAAAAGGGCCCTCAAAAAGTCAAGGGATTTTAATGAAAATCGTACCACCAGATTCACTCCCCCCCCCCCTTCATACTTCTTTTTCCCAAGAGATATCCAATCCAAATTTTGAGAAAGACATGTTGTTCAGCATAGTTGAAACGTTCAACAATTATGCATCCTGGAATTATATAACCTCCTATAGCCCTTGGGAAAAGACAAATGACATTGGTCCATTGTTTACATATAGTATTTGTAATTGGAAAATATGCAGACATTTTTAGTGAGGGACAATTTTCCACAGAGAGAATATTCCGTTGGGAGGGAAGTTCCCTGAGAATTTTCCTAATTTTTACAATTATTTTGGAGCCATTGGAGTGGCTCCAAAATAATTTTTTGAGTTCTATGTTTGTTTTGAAACACACTTTGTAGATATGATCATCTAAATCAACTAAGATTCAACTTTCCAAGATTTCCCTTCTCACTCACCGTATTAACTTCGGATATGAAAAAATATCCGTGCTCTCTTAGAATACATTTCTTTCATTCAGCGCTACAGTAAAAAAAATAATATAAAAAGCTTATTGTCTTATGAACACCCCAAAATCCTGCATCCAGAAAGGCCTAGGCCACCTTGAAATGTGGGCAATTGATAATAACATGGAATTTTCCCCATCAAAATCTGCCCTAATGCATTTCAGCAGGGAGAAGGATATTACCCCTCCCAGGGTATTAATCTATTCAAAGATTATACCCCATGTTGAAAGGTTTGTTACCTTGGTCTGGTGCTGGACAGGAAGCTAGTCTGGACCGTCATATAAATTAACTTATTGGTTACCTCAAAATATAACGAACATAATGTGAATAATGAACATAACCACCATACAGGATGGATTGAAACCAATTGTCAGCCACATAAAGGAAATTGGACTGAGTCAAGCGTTGAAATGTGGAACTAATTATTTATAAATTAGAGATTGATAACCAAATATAAAACATTCTTTCTGGCAGCAAGCATAATTAATAGATCAGGCTTGACATAGTAGATTTAGACTTGACATAGTTGATTTAGGCTTGACATAGTATACTTAGGTTTGACATAGCATATTTAGGCCTGACAGAGTAGATTTAGGCTTGACATAGCAGACTTTAGTTTACACAGCGGATTCAGGCTTGAAATAATAGATTTAAGATTGAGATAATAGATTTAGGATTGACAGAATATTTAGGCTTCATATAATGGACTTAGGCTTGTCATAGTAGATTTATGGGTCTACTGTTCAGTAGCGGCCTCTCCCAGGCCACTCAGAGCGTCCCCAGGTGGCAATAGGATAACACCCAACAGATATGTAGGGTACCTTCATAGAAGGCATGGACAAAGGGGGGGACCTTATCCCTGGGGGTCTATAATAGAAACTGGGGCACCCTCGTCCGGGACCGTAAGCACAGAGAGAGGAGGAAAAAGGCTCCTCAAATGCGCACTCAGCAGGGTCCACCGGTGTGTGCACACGTCCCGTGAGTTACAAACCTTCTCCCAGTAATGGGTTAAATTGCATGGTGACGCAGAACATCATCACGAGAGGATTCTCTATAGAAGGACAACTGCGACAGGGCGCAAGATCCAGATCTATAAACAGCGGCCTCTGCAAAGGGCTGCCTCAATCCTTTCCGGGTACATGCAAGACTGGGGACCTCATGGACAGCCCTATTCCCACTTGAGGAGTGGCGTCCCTCGAGGAAATTATAGCCTAGAAAACAACACAGCATTCGCATGGGATTCAGATTAATGGATAATTCTTCTGGGCTTGGCCTGGTTTGGCGGGCGTTTTCGGGCTGAATACCTCTTCCTAGCTAATTTATCTACTACCGGCTGCCTCACCGTAGTAGCATAATATTTGTAGGCATGAACATATAACGAGTCAGAGGCAATAGGCTTGACCCTGTCTGTGCACAATTTAACCTTTGTTGATAGAAGAGCATCGTCAAGTGCTGAAAACCATGCTGCGACCAAGATGACCCCAGGATTGTACAAAGCCTCCATTCATATTGGAGGTCCCAGGGACTTCGTGCTGTCTGTTTCTAAGCCGGCTTAAGCGCTTCGGTATAGACTCGAGAAGATGTGTTGGTCCTGCACTTGTATCTGGTACCACTGCTTTTCCTGAGACCAAAATAATTACAATGATTTAAAAAATATGAAAATTAGAACTTAGAACGTTACGACGTTAAAAAAAAAAAAATTAAGCACTTCAGTGTAGACTTGAGAAGATATGTGATCCCCGTCCTACACTGGTATCCGGGACCATTGCTTTTTCTGAGGCCAAAATAATTTCACTGATTTAAACAACATAAAAAATGGAACTTGGAATGTTACGACGTTAAAAAATGACTATCATATCGACATTTTGATTGACGAATTCAGCGGATTCAAACTGGACTTATTAGGAGTTTCAGAAGCTCATATCCCAGGGATGGGAAGCATGAAATTAGGTGATATGTAATTTATTTACTCAGGCGGGAAGGATGGATCACAAAAGCAGGGAGTAGGGCTCATGATGAATAAGGAAGCTGCTAAGTCTTGTTTAGGCTGGAAAGGCATTAATAACAGAATACTTATTGCTCTTTTTATCACAGCCAGCGCAATAGCGCTGCCTAAGTAAAGAGCGATGTTGGCACAATGTTTTTTTTTCTTTGGTCTAGTTTTTCTTAGACCAGGGCACTTCGTATCGAAGGAGTTGTAGAAACTTCGAAAAGGGCTCATTTGACTGGAAATTGAAAGGAATAGTGCCCTTTTTAATTGCCAAAAGTGATTGGAGGGCAACTAACCCCCCTGCCACGCCCACCATTTCCTCAAATACATCCGATCAGAATTTTGAGATAGCCATTTTGTTCAGCGCAGTTAAAAGGTCCAGAAATTATGTCGTTGAGGATGACAACCACCCCCAGCCCTCAGGGCTAGGGTTGTAAGTTATGCCCTGGGGGCGTATATGATTTTTATAGAAAGCGTGGTCGTATAAACTTCAGAAAGGGCTCACTGGATTGGTAATCAAAAGTTCTAGTGTCCTGTTTAAAGTGGAAAGTAATCGGAGGGCGGATACCCCCCCCCACACCTCGTATTTTCCTGAAAAGCATATGAAAGAAATTTTGAGATGACCATTTGTTTTCCGGAGAATCTTCGGAAAAGGATCATCCGATGGGAAATTGAAAGGGCCAGTGCCCTTTAGTAGTCAAAAGTGATTGGGTGCAACAAGCTCCCTCATTCCCATCAATTTCCAAAATACATCTAATCAAAATTTTGAGATTTGTTTATTGCCATTTTGTATAGCCTAGTTTAGTGGTCTGGAAATTATGTCTTTGAGGATGACAACCCCCCCCCCCCAGAGCCCTCAGCGCAAGGGTTATAAGTAATGCCCTTATAAGTATGTGTATACGGATTGCCATAAAACTGTATGGTACTAATTCGAAACAAACTATGCCTACAGAGGTTGTCAAGCGGATGCATCAGAAATGCTTCAGGAATGGTTGATGGTATTAAGCTGAAACTTTCAGCGTATGTTGAAGGGGATGTTGAAGAAACCAAAGGTGCTATGCGCATACTGCTACTAATACTGATACAACTAGTGCTACTTTGCAAGCTAAGGGTATTAAGGGGAAGTTTTTAAGGAATATATAGACAGATGTTGAATTAAATCGAAACAAACTATGAGCATGTGGACTTTCAAAAAGGTGAAAAAGCAATATCTGAAGAACGACTTTGAACTAGGGATTTTGAACTAGCCAGAAGGTACTATGTGTATACTTTTAATACTACCACTACAGTTACTGTAACTAATAACGCTAAGGGTATTAAGGTGAAACTTATAGGGAACGTTTAGGAGTTTCAGGTAAACGAAAAAATTATATGCATGTAGGTTTTCAAAAGGGCATATAAGCAATATCATAGGTAGCACCACTCTATAACAGCTAAAAATATCACTGAAAATTTTAAAAGGAACTAATTTGATTCAAAATGAAAAGTTTTAGTGCCCTTTCTAAAAGGTAAAAAGGGATTGGAGGGCAAGTGACCCTTCTCTCAAGCCCATCCATTTTCCAAATGCATCCAGTCAAACTTTTAAAACAGTTATTTTGTTCAGCATAGTAGAACGGTCCGGCAATTATGTCTATAGGGATATTGGGCATGTCAACCCTCCACAATTATGCAATTGGCCCATTATGCTTTGAAAGTAAATGTTGCTTTAAACTAAATCAAGAGGCTTTGAGTTTATGGTTGCCAATAAGACACCTCAGCAATAAATCGAGAACGACTGGGGGTATTAAGTTGAAACTTTTGGGGCTACTACTATTACTACTTCTGCTCTTACAATTTAAATAAATTAAAAGAGTGGAAGTGTATCCAGGTTGTCAAAGAGCATAGGTAGAAGGTCAACTTCAGAAGGTATAAAATTAATAGACCTTTTTTTATAATAGACTTTGTAATAGATAATAGACTTATAATAGAATTATAATGGACTTTTTTCGGAATGATATTAAGTATTATTTTTCAAGTAAACTTGAGGAGATATAAACCTAAATTAAACAATACTATTTGTGACAGGATTAAAAATAGTTGAAAAAGTTTCTCCAACATACGAATAGCAACCCAAACTATGGATTCTTACAGAAAAAAAACTGAAAACATATAAAATATTATTATTTCCATGAAAAAGACTATGTCAATAAAAAACGAACAGACATTAATTTAAAAGACTTTTTCCAAAAAACAAATTTTTCGAAGAAAAGTGTAGAGCTCCATTAAGCGAAAAATGTGCAGAAATAAAGTCAAATAAACTTTCAAGCGTAAAACTACCACAAATCGCTATCAATAAATAAATGAGACTCAAAACGAACAGAAATTACAATAAATAACCGAGTCAAACCCAAAAAGAGCAAAAATTAACATTAGTAAGACTAATAATGCCCATGCCTTCTCAAGACCACAACATAATTTGCGTTTTACTGAAAAAAAAGAACGTGGATTGCAGTTTAATTGACATATACTGATATTTCTTCCTTAAATTTTTGATATTTTTTTATTTATGAAAGTAAAAAAAGTGAAAACATTTAAAACGTTTTTTTTTTAGCAAAGTACAAATTATGTTCTGGTATTGAGAAGGCATGGGGGTAGAAGTTGTTTTAAATATTTTTATTATTTTATTCATATCCTTTTTTATTTTATTTATAATAAGTATTATTTATCCTTTTTATCTTATCCTTTCATATTTCATCTTATCCTTTTTTAAGTATTATCTTATCCTTTTTTATATTATTCATAATAAGTATTATTTACGACATCACATAAAGTGAAGGATTTTTGCACTAATATTCACTGTAAACTTATGATTTTATTGATGAAAAACGAAAAAGAAGGACGAGAATAATAAAACCCTGTACATACTAATACTAATCTCAAACCAGTTATTGACAAGGTGTTTTTCACCTTTGTGATTTAGTCCATAGCCATTGTTGGTACAATCAATTATGTATGACTTTCATTTTGGTCTTTTTCTGATCTTAGGTTCACAGTGCTTATATAGACTAATTCCAATTTTCCAGTTGTTCAATTTCATTCTTCAAGTTATTAAATTCATTTCACTCCTGTGGCTGCACGTTTAAGTTTCTCTTCAAAATAATTTTACAACTGAAGTTCATCCACTTTTAAATCTCGAAATGATTTATAATATTGTCCACACGTTTGAATTCAGTGATAACTTAGAATCATGAAAAAAAAAACTGTAGAAGAGACTGTGGTAGAAAATTAAGCCCTAAAATTTTTCAAGTATTTTCTTGCCACTAAAATTTCAAACTATTTGTCTAACTTGGAAACAATGAACATTGAAGACGCAGATGATAAAAAAAAAATTTTTGATCACCTTTAATGTAAAAATAATAAAATAAAATAAAAATAAACGCAAAACAAAAAAACAAGCTTTTCTACGTTGTATTTTTTATATGAATTAGGGCAAATGCCCTAATTCATTTATTTTTTCACCTATTTGCAATGTATTGCAAATACAGAATAGCCTGCGTAGTTTTTTATTCTTCTTTATATGGGCTTGCTGGTTTTGGTTTAGTCTCTTATTCCTTTATATCAATTTTTAACTCTTTAAATGAGGCTCGTTGAGTACAGAACAGACTCACAAAAAAGGCAATACAGCATACCATCAGTCGTGTACTATACTTCACAGACTTATTACGTGGATAGATTTCATATTACATAGAAAATACGTTGCAATTCGCAAGTCAAGAGACAAGTCCTGTAGTGGCGCAGTGGGCTTGATCTCAGCTAGGGAGTACGAGACATATAGTTCGAACTCAGCTGCAGCAACACACAGCACGGCTCGGAATTTGGTGCCGGTGATTAGATCATACAAAAGCATCTTCAAATTAATCCAAACAACAAGAAGAAGAAGACGCAGAAGATGCTCTCCTGTGAAAGAGCACATCTTACATCTTACAAAAATTGAATCAAATAGCTCACACATTCTACATAATTGGTTAAGAAATCCAGCCATGTATAGAGGCATTGCAGATGAGTATGCCAATATTCAGAAGAAGTTCCCTGTACCCGCAAAGTCTATTGCACCTACTTTCCCCCATTCCTGTCCATGGAATTGGTCAATCCCCATAATAAATACTGATTTCTCAAAGTGGACTAAAGATTTAACCCCCGTCGCTTTTGTCCAGAAAAAATTTGCTGAACTTAATACAATTACTTATAAAAACCATTTCCAAATCTTTGTTGATGGGTCCAAAATGAATGAGAAGGTAGCAAGTGGTGCTTTCCTTCCTCACTTGAAAATTGCAATGGGTGAGAGATTGTATAATAATGTATCTATAATGTCTGCAGAGTTAAATGCCATAATCATGGCATTAGAACACCTTATGGAAAACCAACCTCTGATCGCTAATTCTAATAATATAATAATTTATTCCGACTCTTTATCAAGCCTTGAGTTGCTGTCTTCAGCTCCTCAGTATAAGTTGGATATTGAAACTTATCATTGTCTTAGTATTATAGATAATCTTGCTTCAAGTGGCATAAGAACTTATCTTCAGTATATTCCTAGCCACTGTGGTATAAGTGGTAATCATCAGGTTGATGAAATAGCAAAAAACGCTATAAATATCGGCCAGCCAAGTGGGAGACCAATCCCCATTAGAGATATTTATCGATTGAGACTATCAGATACTATGTTTAATAAAAATAATCCTATCCTTTCCCCCTTTCCCAATAAGTATTTTTCTAAAATTTATCATAGAATTCGTTCTGGAACAAATGGACTAAATTTTCTTGCATTCTCGTACCAGTTTCCTAATTCAAGTGGTTCAGTTCAACTGTCCCCTCTCTGCAGGTATTGTAATATGAATAATGAATAATGAATAAAGCTATATAGTAGTGGTATACGTGGTGATTTTTTAAATGTGATAGTTAGTTTTCTTAGTGGAAGGACTCAGTGTGTCGTGATGGATGGAGTTACATCTAAAATTGAATATATTTCGATTGGAGTACCCCAGGGTTCCGTTTTGGGCCCTTTGTTGTTTTTGGTTTATATTAATGACCTTTGTAGAGCTTCAAGTAATGTGTCTTGTTCTTTAGACCTTGATACTTACGGTACTAAGGGAATTCTACCATGTTTTGCTGATGATGCCCGTTTCACCGTAGCTGCTAGAACTGAAAATGAGTTGATGACTATATTGAAACAAGGTATTTCTTCGATTGAAAAGTGGATGCGAGTAAATAAATTGAAACTGAATCATAATAAGTCGAATTTTTTGATTTATGGTAGAATTACTGGACATTATCCATGGATTAATAGTATAGAAGTAGGGCACCATACTATTGTAAGATCTACTAGTACTAGATACCTTGGTGTTATAATTGATGAAAGCCTTAGTTTTAAAGACCATATTGCATCTGTTAACAGCAAATTGTCTCGTAATATTGGTATTATGCGTAAACTTAGGTATCTTTTTCCGTGTGAAATTCTGAGAATGTTGTATTTTTCTATGGTTCACCCATATCTCATTTACTGTTGTATGGTTTGGTCGAAAACATTCGTAACTCACCTCCATCCGCTCTGCGTAACACAGAATATGGCAATTAGAGTTCTTTATGGTAATCAAATTGACCTATCTGTATCGGTGAGGCATCTTTACCGCGAGTATAAAATTCTACCGTTGGCAGGAGTATGTGTATTCTATAATGCTCTGTTTATGTTTAAATATTTAGCTTCGGAGTTACCATCATGTTTTTCAGGAATGTTTAGTCTTGCGTCTACTACTCACGATCATTTGACACGATCTTCTCAGTTGGTGCGAAGACCAGCTATGGTCACGTCTAGGTCAAGGTTTTCAATTCGCCATGTTGTTCCGTTAGTTTGGGAGAGTTTGCCTGAAAATTTGAGGAATGTTGGGGGTTTGCAGGATTTTCGTAAGTCGCTAAAGAACCATTGTTTTGATGTGAATATTTTGAATGGATTATTCCACGCCACTTAACTTAAGTTTTGTTTTTGAGGAGGGTTTAGTTGCAGCTGAATATGATTATAATTATTATAATTTTGTTGGGTGTTGTTTGGAGGTTCGTTGGTTTTCGGGTCCGGTAAGTTGAGCTCTAATTATGTTTTTTTTTTTTTCTATTCCTTTTTTTTTTTTTTTTTTTTTTTTTTTTTTTCTTGGTTTTTTGATTTATTAGGTGGGTTTTCTCCCGCACAAGCATTGCTTCAGGGAATAGATGATGTATATATTTTTTTTTTTTAAATAAACCCATTGTTACTTAATGAAACAATTGACCACTGCCTATTTGAATGTAATATGCTGACGTCTGCACAACATACCTTGCTTTATAAACTGTTAAACTGCTTCAAACACCACAAAATCTCACTATCAGCCAAGAGCCTAGCCAACTATACCTGCACACAGAGCATAGAAACTGACATCTATCACCTTATATTTGAACTCCTTGAGTCGAAAGATCTACTGAAAGATATCTGAGAATATCTAACAAATAAGAGACAACCAAGCCAGTAGCTCTGTAGCCCATAGAGTGAAGCAAAAGAAAAAGGGCTAAATAGTATCGATTGAAAAGCCCGCCTGCTGTGAAATAGAAGAAGAAAGAGCAGTAGAATCGACCTCTGTTCGGTAAAACGGAACTTGGGGTTTTATCTCAGCTGCAACAACTAGTCACACGGCCCAAAACTTGATTCCAGCAACAGAATTACGCGAAAACGTTTCCACAATAATCCAAACAAGAAGAACAAGAAAAAGCCTCCAGCTACAGAAATTAAAATGCTGTCTGCATTAGGACCACAAGAACTTTGAAGATAGAGTGAAGTTAAAAAGGTCAGAAAGACAGCTTAAGGAAGACATAACTCTAGGAAACCTTACTGGGGACATGCAAAAAAAAACAAAAAATCAAAAAAACAACACTGTCCATACTCAAAAATAATAACAATAAAAAAAAGTTATTTTCTCAGTCGATGAATCCAAAGTAAAGAAAAAACGCTTACCACAGTAAAGAATCCTCCAAAACAAAGCATGAATACAAAATCGGCTGTCCTACCGGCAAAAGAATTTTCTTCCAGCATTCTGCAATATCTATATGTAAAAATCATGTTGAATAGTAAGTTAAATCCAAGTCCTCCAAAAAATAGAAATGAGGTCAACACTCTCCATACCTAGAAAACGTAAAGATTGTCAAACTATGAATTATTCAACTTAAGAATTCCCCAAGCCCCTTTAAACTTATCCAATCTAGTTATCTAATGTTTTACAAGTCAACAATTTATAAAAGTTCATACCTAAAAACATCCTAATATTTTCCCTGTTTTATATTTTTACTTCACTTTAATTATAAATAGAAATATAATGTGGATTAAAAATTATTTAGAAGCAATTTATCGCTCTTTGGTAGACCCTATTAGTTGTCCCTAAGTTTGGTAGAAATGGGAATAGATGGTATCTTATTCAACATAAATTTGGGATAGGAAAAGAAAGTAGCAACGGTTGTGGATTGCTGCAATTTTGTAGGTATAACAATCTAGTTATGACCAATGCAGCATTTGGTTATAAAATGGTTAATAAGTTAACATGGTACCCACGTGATGGTTAGACGGCCAACCTTATTGATTATGTTACTGTAAACTGAAGACTGGCAGGCCCTAGTAAACAAGATAGTAGGGTACCATACATAGGAGTGCTATTATTGATGTTAAAAGAAAGATTACCATCTAGTAGTGTCTAGGGTTATTCTAAAGCTGAAATTTAGGAAGAGGAACTACCTTCCAGGAAGTTATAATATTGGTAGACTCCAAGATGAGAACTTGAGAGAAACGCTCCAGGAACAGTTGAATATTAAACTGGAACGTCCAAAATTTGACAATGTAGAATATAGATGGAATAGTTTCAGGAAATTGGTTTGTGAAGTAGCAGATAGTATCTTAGGGGGGAAAGTTAGAAACGAAGCTAGCAATAAAGTTTAGCAGAAAAGAGGGAAGGGCTTGTACAAGAATTACTTGAGTGATAGATCATATTAAAATAAGAGGAATGTAAGGAAAGTAGAGGAAGCATTAAAATATCAATTAAGATGTGAAGTGGAGGCCATGGACAAAATTGTTGAAGATCCGCCAGAGGGCATAATAGTAAAATGTTGTAATGGCATCTTAAAAAAATGAGAGGGAATAATTATTATGGACTTGTCCCAGGTAAAGATAAAAAAAGGAGACACAATTAACAATAAGAAAAGAGTTAAAGAGAGAAAGGTCGAATATTTTGAAAATGTGTTAAACCGTGATAAAGTTACAGGAAATGATAAAAAAAACCGTGACACTTTTTAAGCAAAGGAAGATTTATTCTGCGAGGAAGAATTAAAAACAGTTCTAAAAGGATTAAAAATAACAACGCCCCCAGTGCTGACAGTGTGGTAAATGAATTTTTTAAAGATGGTGGCTGTGAAGTTACGAGATAAATTACTAAAGACTACGAATCTTATTTTTCAAAAAGAGGAGATACCAAGCAATTTTAGAGCTTTAATTAAACCCCTATATAAAAAAGGTGACAAGAGTAAATGTAGTAATTATAGAGGCATTAGCTTGGTTTCTGCAGGAATCAATGCTTAGTATGAATATATTATTCAAACTTAGAGATGATGTAGATAATGTTTCAAGAGAAGAACAGTGTAGTTTTAGGAAGCAGACAGGATACATCAAACAAATTTATCTATTGGATTAATAATTGAGAAGTGTCTGAGTCACCAGATCTGTTTAGTCCTCTGTTTTGTAGATTATGAGAAAGCGTTTGATTCACCCTTCTAAGGTATACCAGATAAACACGGGTTAGTAGCTAGGAAATGAGGTTAGCAGCTGGTTTTGTATTAAATCAGAAGGTTGACAGGATTACGTTCTATCCCCATTTATATGGATCACTTCGATGGACTTTATTCTAAGGAACAAGGTAAAGGCTAAGGGAGAGCACGGAATCAAATAGGAAAGCAAAACTCAATTAGACATAGATTACGCCGATACTTTGAATGTCCTATATGAAAATGTTAGTAAAATGAACAATTTTTTGGAGGTTTTGAGAATTCAGGGTTCAAAAATAGGATTGAAAATTAACGTTAAGAAGACTAAGTCGCTTAGACTGAGAATAAGTAAAGGTGAAGAGGTGATTTTGGGAAACCAGAAGATCAATCAAGTGGGTAGCTTCACTTAACTAGCAAGTGTTATTAGTAATAACTGTGAGTGCAATAAAAGTGTTAAAAGTAAAATAATCAAGGCCCAAGGTGTTTTTTTCACAAGTTTGGAAGAATAGGAAGATCAGTCTGCCAACCAAGGTTCAAATACTGGAAGCTACAGTGATGACAGTGCTCAAGTGTGGTTCTGAAACGTGGGCGCTCCAAAAGACGGAGGATATGTTAGATGTTTAACAGGGAATTGTCTACGGATTCTTTTGAGTACCAGTCTGATTGACAATATTTCAAACAGTAAGCTATGCAAACAATGTGGTTCTATCCCGCTTTCCAGGGCTATAATGAGAGAGAGATTGAGATAGATAGGACACATTCTGCAGATGAAGGATGACAGATTACCACAGATCGTTCTTTGGCCAACCGTCTAGGGCAAGACAAAAAGCAGGTCGTCCCTGAATGGAGCGGAAAGAGATCTTAAGGAAGGATTTATCGCAAACTGAAACTTCTTGGGAGGCTTTGAATAGATCAGAATGGAAGAAGAGCGTGCGTAGCTGTGTTGGTCTAGGGGGGGCACGATGTCACAGTGATTTGTTAGTAGTAGTAGTAAATTCTTTCATTCAAAGGATTTTATCCTTTTCTTTCTTATTTAAACGAGAAGAATCCATTGATATGCTTTTTGGTGGAAATTTTTATGCATTTATACTGACTTGCAAATCGTATTCTGGAATTTTTCTTAACCTCATGTGTCACAGCTCTTCCAGTCCCCTCAGGGAAGGGGATTAACCTTCTGGTTGGCACGTAGATGTTGAGAATCCTATTGCTATACGTATATGTAATTCCGACGATGACAGCCTGAACGATATCATGATATCTGTCCCAGAATCCTCAGATTTCCAAACTGATGCCCAGTTGAATGATGATTTCAGACTGTTGAAAGAAAATAAAAACACAAAAATCCCCCTGAAATAACACAAAACTCCTGCACCATCCTAGCTATTGAAATCAAGAACAGGCCAATAGTTCTCTTCGCCCCAACCATGAAGGAACAAGCTTTTGCTGTCACTGTTAGCAAAAATGAACCTTTTCAAATCTCTAAGATGCAGTTTCACTGTGAGTTTAAACAGAAACGGCTATTTTACTGCTATACTCTAAGACAGAGAAGATACCTGCAAGGCGATTAATCAAAATAGAATTGGTATTATCTCTGTTAAACATGAATCGTGGAAGCCTCCTCCTCAATATAAACAGAAATAGTCTTTTACAATGTCACAACTGAACTGACAACAGAAGACTTGAAAGATGGTCTCGTGAATTACAAAGAGGAGATGTTTGAAGGTTCTTGAAGCCCATGGCATGGGTAAGTCTGACTTTAAAGGGCTACAAACTAGTAAGACCGTCCTTTTTATCTTACCAGTTGCTTCCCAATTGGACTCTTTGTTCCCCTTTGGAAAACCAAAAGCTTATAAAACATACCAAGATGCCTCTCAAATGTGCAGTGTTTGAAACTTGGACAAACACCCAAAAACTACAATTCCTTTAATTTAAAGGGTCCAAAGTGAATTGGCAACCACCCAAATTCAGTAATGAATAACGACTATCCAATGTGCTCTGGAGTCTGAACTCGCAGGACACAATTGCTTCATTTTTGGTGATTTTAATGCAAATAACCCTCTTTGGGAACAAAAGAGGGTTATTTTTTTCCATTTTCAGTTCAAGTGTTAGAGCCCCACCATCAAAGATCCACCATTTTACCAGCCAACTCAAGGGCGGGAAGCAGCTGATTGTTCACCGTAAATACTATACTTTCCAGGATGGTTCTCTGACCGCAACTGATAACTAAAATTACACGTACGCCTTTTTGTACTCTGTCAAACACTTCTGTGTATTAAAATGCCCTAGTGAAACCTTTCTTCCAGGATGAATTTAATGCAGCACTAAATCACTTAATATTGGGTCTTTTCCACAAGATGATGAGTTTTCCTCATCATGTTAAGAGGTCCCATGATGTCATAAATAATGCCCCCCTGAATTTTTATAATCTCTTTTGAAAAGACTTAAATTTTTTCAGATGCTTGGAAGATTGCCCTTGTGTTTGCTGTCCTGAAACCCACTTAGTCATCCAGTGACCATAAGTCTTACAGACCCATTTCAGTTCTACCTGCCTTTGGTAAAGTCCTTGAAAGGCTTGTCATATCCAAGATTGAATAATTTTCTGAAATCAACGACATCCTTCCAAAAGAGTAAATGGGCTTCGGAAAAGGCATAGTTCCATAGATAACATTACCTGCCTGGAAACTGATATTAGTATCTCTCTTAAAAGTAGACATTTCACAATGGCTCTCCTGCTTAATTGGTCAGTTGCCTATTGCAATGTACGCTATGATAAACTGTTGGAGAATCCCAACTAACCTAGATTTTTCCTACTCCTTCATTGGTTTCATAAAGTCCTTTCTAACCAAAAGAATTTTCTATGTTCAAGTAAATGACCCAAAATGGGGGGCAATTCTTATTACCAAGGGCCTTCCTCTAGGAGATATTTTGAGCCCTCTCTTTGTCAACCTATATGTATCAGAACTCAAAATATCTCATTCAACATTTAGCCTTTATACTGATGATCTGAATAGTTGGAAGTCTGGGAGGGTCACTGAATTTCTTCAAAGACTTATCCAACAGGATGTAAGATTACGTCGGAGATTTCCTTTAGCGTTTGGTCTCCCAATATCAGTCACTAAAAGCAATGCAATCATATTTACTAATTGTAGAAGAGATCTCCCCATACCAACTAAAATACCATCCAGTGAGACCCCATACTTTAATTCTGTGAAGCTACTTGATATAAAGATATATTCCAAATCGTTATGGGATGAACTGAAATCTAGCGTTAATTCAGAGACTTTTTATACTAAAAAGACTAGCTGGAAGTAAGTGGGTTGGCCCCCAACAATCATATTGGATTTTTACACACTCTTTATCTGTTCCAAATTAAAACACGGGATCCGATTTCTCTCCAAGTGTACCCTACTACTTTTCTAATATGCTAATCTCTTAATCTACCTTTAAGATCCTTGAATTTTTACAAAAACTCTGCCATTCCAATAGCACAAACACATTCGAACCTGCACAAGCACACTCCTCTGTCTGAATTGTCAATGATATCTTGATTGATGTCCCTAAGAGAAAAAAGCCCTGTCAGAGAGACAAATATTCTTAAAAAATCCAGGGATATGGCAGCAAGAACATAGTATATGGCCCCACTTTTTAAATGAAGTTAGTTTGCCCCAAACCCAATCATCATGGGATCTATTTCTATCTGAGGTTCCGAATTAATGTCAACAAACCCCTTATACTTATCCCTTTACTGCAACCCCACCTTGGGAAATGTGCCTACCATTTTGCCAAGCTGATCTTGCTCCAACCAATAAAAACCTAAAACCCAACCCTATGGTGCAGAGCATTTTTGCTGAAGATAACTCTAAGCTAGCAGCTCCATGTATACTACTTGTGTTTGCAGCAGGACCAAACACTTTTCTGCCTCACTTGGCATCTGGAATTTAGATACTGCATGGAAATTTATTTAACCGTAAGCTCCCCAGGCTCATAGCTATTGTAGCTGCATGTATACCCTCTCAGAACCTTAATCTTTACTCCTTCCCACTTGGTTCCTCCATTTTATGTGCTACATTGTGCGCCATTGACTTTAACTTTAACAGACTCTCAATCTGCAACATGCTGGCTCTAAAACAAAAATAGAATTGCTGGTGATAACATAGGACCAAAGTAACATTAAAAGGTGGCTTCTGAACTTTCGGAAAAAAGGCAATCAGATATATTTATAACAAGTCCAAAGATGCAACAACATCAATTATAACAAAACAGTAGAGCTACTAGGCGCCAAGGCCACCTCCTTAACCCCAAGCTCATGCTCCAACCTAAATACAAGTCAAATAATCAGGCAAACAAGCCACAGCAAACAGTCATCACCATCTTTCCACTTAAAACTTTGTACAATTCTATATTTCAGGCTAAAATCTGGTGCCCTTGTTCTCAAAAGTATTCTACCTAAATATAGGTTACATCATTGTCCACTATGTGCACTTACTTCTTAGCTAATGAAACAATCCAGCATGTCTTGTTAAAATGTCAGCACCATTATGAGGAGACCATTGCCCTCAATGGCTAGTGCTCCTTGGCTAAAATACAAGACACATTCAATGCATTTCTGAATTCTAGACTGACTCCTTGTCATGATAAAATGGTATTTAAGTCATCCACTGAAATACTAAAGAGGGGACAAGCCTACCAGCGTTTTCCTTAATGCTACAAGTGTATGGCACCCGAACTGCCTAGTTTAATAGGCCATAATCATGCCCCATTGCTGTAGCCAGCACAGTAAAGAGATGAAATAACTTATCTCTGGTGTTCTTAGACATCATGTATTAAGAATAAGAAGATTCCATCTTACTTGGATTAGAGTACATTTTGGATTCATATAAATTTAGTCTCTCTATTCAGCATCAAACGTCATTAAATCAAATAAATATAGATTGAGAGACAAAATACCAACAGGGTCATTTACACACAATCAATATGATTTTCAAAACAAATTATTCACTGAGCTTTGATGACAGACCATAAACATATTCTATATTCCTTTATATCAGCATGAAACTTGCTGGACATATAAACATTGGTGCCAATTTGCAAAAGTGTGGAGGAAGGGCAAGTTTTTTTTTAAATAAGAATTCTGGAAAAGTAATGAAAACCCAAATTGCCACCCCTGTATATACACCAGCAAAAAAATTCTAAGACAAGATCATTTTGAAAAAATGGACTGTACTGGTTTGTGACACCTCAAAATAGGCAAAACATGTTAACTAGGCTCAGTGGACCTTATTGAGGACAATTAATCTTTAATCATTTTGAATTTGATTGTATCATTTGTATTGCAAATATTTCTGTTTTGGCTGATCTGTATGAAAATTTTGCAGCATATGAACAGGTCTAAGTGAACCCCAGTTAAGACAAAAAAGGAAACAGATCTGTTTTCAATGAATATTCATAGTTGTTTTTTGTTAAGACAACAAAATAGCACTCTTTTGTAAATGATCTTGATGTACATTTGTTAAAACAAAAACAGTTCCAACAAAAAAACATAGACTTTTATTAAAAAGGTGGATTTAGAAAATAAAAATCCCTGCCCCTTCTACCAGAAATACAATACTAATGGTATAGGCCTATTAAATATTATTGCAAAAAGATAGTGCTGGTTGAACATTTAGACTGAGCATTCAAATTATAGCCGAAAATACATGCCCAAATCAACATTTTAATTTTAATCAGAAAACTGAAGCATTTGCCAAATATTCCTGCAATTAATCTACAATGAAAGTAAGTCAACTAAAAAACTAACAGAAGGTAATTTAAGAAATGTTTTAAAAAAAGCAAAGTTTTCCAAATGAAAATAAAGAGCCAAATTAAACATAAAATGAGCCAAAATAAAGCCATATGGAACAAAATTTAAACTTAAAATGAACAGAAATTGCTATGTGTGAATAAATGAATCCCAGAACAAACTAAAATTCACATGAATAATTACATAAGATATAAAGATAGTAGATACTGCAATGGATGAATAGATGGATCCTAAAATGAACAAAATTTGTAGTCCAATTCTTATTTGCAGTAGCTCTCCTTTGTAAACCTTGAATAGCATTGTGGTATTATTTTGTCGTTTTTTTTTTAAACAAAACGCAATTTTTTTCAGTAAAGAATAAATGCTGTTCTTGCCCTAATTTTTGAAAAAACTCAACTCATAATTCATGAAAATATCCAACGTTGTAGTCTGAAAGTTCATGTGTAATATGCTGCTTCTTCTCAAAACAATTACAAACATAGCCATTAACAAACTTGGAATATGTATTAAAAGGCGTATAAAGTGGTATGTTAAGTTTTGCCTAGCAAAGCAGTAAATAAACTGTAAATGTATTCCTTGACTGTGTCCCATCTCTTCCTTAATGCCTGGACATTAACATAAGTTTGATGACTTTTTTTTATATTGTTATTATTTGGGAAAGTGTTACGGAGAAACAATTGCAAATTACTTAGAACCAACAAAATCACTTAAAGTTTCTCCTTTACCCTGGTGCTATATACAGGCATTAGAGATGGAGGGAGGGGCAATAATTTAAATAGACTTAAATCTATTCTGATAATAAAATGAACTCATGTTTCCTGTATTTAATTATATAAAATTTTGGTTTTAAGTATTTCGTTCAGAATGGGACATAAACAAAAATGTTAATGTGTAATGACAATAAAACTCTTGTTTCCTTTGGTAAATTGTGGTGCTTTCTGTTTCTTTACTTATCACCATGGTTCTTTCTCTCTTTCCATCTATTTTTTTTTTTTTTAGATTCTTAATTAAAAGCGTCAATTACGATTTGTGGACTGATGCGTAGGGGCTTCCCGAGGCTCATTTTATTGGGGGGGGGGGGGAGCGATCTTTTTAAATTATACCAAATTGCTACCTGATTTATACCGAATTTTCTGCAGAAATCAAGAATTTTGCTAAATTTCGGCCGATTTTGCAAAATTTCTGGTGAAATTTTCGCCTTTGGTGAAAGTTTTACCAAATGCCAAAAAGTAGCGTGGGCGGCGCTCCCCTCCCCACCCCCTTCGGGACGCCCCTGCCGATGCGATTGAGGATTCTCACATATTTTCTTATAGTATTTTAACAGATAAATAAACTGCAAGTCAAAAGTTTATCAAATAATATCTTTTCTCCTAAAACCCAGCACAAAATCCTACACTTTCACAGCATTTTTGGTTAGCTAAATTTTTCAGATTATCCAGCCTGTGATGCTACTGTGAACGAAAAACCCAACGAAAATCTTACAACTTATCAAGGATAAAATATGAATTCCGTCCACCTAAATATTTCTTGAAATCTTCATCTTAGTACTCTTAGCCTGGGTAGTAGCAATAGTTGTATGCGCATTAGTAGCAGTATGCGCATAGTACCTTTGGTTTCTTCAAAATCCCCTTTAGCACAAGCTCAAAGTTTCAACTTAATATCATCAAATGTTCCTGAAGCATTTCTGATATGTCGTTTTTTGCAACTGGGACATTCAAATCATCAACACAATCAAAATCTTGGAAAGGTTTACATTACCATTTGATTCTATGCTCCCCCATAACCTTTAATTTCCAGAGTAAATCAAAACTATATTATTTATTTACACTGGAATGCATAAAGACAGAAAATTAAGCTAAAGCATATCCATTTTGCCCTTTTAATTTTACTTTTTGATTTGGGGTCCAATGCTACAGTGTCCTTAAGCCGTGTCTCAGTTTGTATAGTGAGAGAACTGATTTTTCTTTTTTCTTTTACTGAAATCAAGAAATCACTGGAAATACAGGAGATGTCTAAATAAATTAATTTCGTTTTTTTACAAGTGTGACAACTTTCTATTTGGGCATTTGTATCTACATTGGTATTACAGCTTGTAGTTTTGAGATGATTATAATAACACGCCTCAAGATTCTCTAGTAGATACTGTAAGCTTTTAAGTAGGCAGATCAGCTGGACAAACATTAGCACATTTTAAGGTGTCTAGCTCAGATTTCAAACACATAGACAATAAATTTCTATTAGATTAATTAAACACCAAGCATCGCAGTTTGCCAATGAATCAATCTTTTATTTTTGAAAAAAAAAATTAAGTTGTCTTTTTTTATTTTTATTTTCTTGTTCTATCACTCCAGTTTGAAATAAATTGTTTAATTTCTTTTATATCTCACACTGTCCAAACTTACAGTTTTCCAGCCTCCCTAGAAACGTCAAGTATCTAAATATTCTAAAGCCATGCCGTTTTCCACCATACCACTGCAGTATTAGTGTCAGTGTGTTGCCCCCACTTCCAAAAGAAAGGCCATAGTGTGATGGCGTTTGGACACCAACAGAAATTGTTATGTGTGAATAAATGAAAACCAGAACAAACTAAAATTCAAATGAATAATTACATAAAACATAAAGGTAGTAGATACTGCAATGGATGAATAGATGGATCCTAAAATGAACAAAATTTGTAGTCCAATTCTTATTTGCAGTAGCTCTCTTTTGTAAACCTTGAATAGCATTGTGGTATTATTTTGTTGTTTTTTTTTTAAACAAAACACAATTTTTTTTTTTCAGTAAAGAACAAATGCTGCTCTTGCCCTAATAAGGTTTAGGGAGGGGACAATAGCCTTACTCTTATTTTTGGTCTGTTTATTTTAAGTTTGACTTGGTTAATCATTTTAATCTTTCCTTGTTTTAGTATTCATCTATCCCTCTATAGCAGTATCTGTAATCTTTATGTTTGTTTTGGATTTCTTTAATCATTCAGAGTAAATTCCATTTATTTTTACCTACTACTAACAAGTCATCACCAAGCACCAAGCCGCCTGAGGCCAACACAGCTATGCACACTCCTCTGGCTGTTAACTTTTCTTTGAAAAAATCCTTTTTAGGAAAGCAATTTTTAAAGTAATAGGAAGTAAAGAGCTATTCCTTACCTGGTATTTTTCAAAAATTAAATATGGGTTGAAGTACAGCTGAAAAGGGGTTACCAGCTGCAATTCCTAAAAATAGAAAGTTATTATAATAGCCAAAACCTTCTTTTTGCTCTATATTATTCTTTATTTATTATTCTTTGGTAGTGTATTCAAGCTTACACTTTCTTTTCTTTTTTTACAGTTATTATCTGACTTATCAGGTAAAATCAGGCTTGATTATTATTGTACTTGTAAATATATTCATGCTCTTCTGCATAGGTTCAACCAGTTATTTTTCTGAAGCTGTTTCCTTCATCAGCTCTGGGGGGGGGGGGCCCTACAATCTTGGGAAGGGACTGAAGAATTATGCAATACTGAAACAACTCTGGGAGGTAAGCAGGCAGTTTACACCATGAAATCTGCCAAGAACTATTATATGATTGGTCTGAAGTAGCAAATAGTTTTCAATTTTCAATTAGTCAATTAAGCAATAATTTATTCATTTAATTCAATTAAATTTAAGGTAGATAAATTTATAGGTCAAAATAAGCTATATAGAAGACATCAATTCAAAAAATGAAAATGACTAAAGACTAAACTACTATCATTATAGCCACTATAACATAAATGTTTTGGAGGAAAACAAAGGAGAATTTTTTCAGATGGATTAAAATTTTTAGCAACTATTTGTAGATCATAAGTTTTAAAGAATATGTAAACATTTTATACTTAACACAGTATTTAATACAAAAAATTTAACTAGTGTTATTAAGGTCAAAAAAGGTAACCGCTCATTCTTAAGCCTGAAATATATCTGTACTTCACATGGAATTTTACAAACATACTAGACAAAACAGCATGACATAATACCAGCCTTCCCTTAGTTGCAAAACCTGTAATTATCATGGTTAAATAGTTGACAAGTGAGTTAAACATTACAAAGAAGACTAATAAACCTTTACATTTTTTGCTACTGGTGCATAATATTGACACTTTTATATATTGTACAAGGAAACCAGTCACAAAAAACCTGTCAAACAAGCTATTCCCAAGAGACCACTAACATAAATGACTGCAAAGCCATGGTTTCTCAATTAGTTACAATATTTAAACAATTGTTTTTTGGGGTTTAAAGGGGGAAAAGGTACCTAAGTTAGGTTATGTATTTAATATATGCTATGCTTTACCCCCACCTCCCTAATGTGCAAATATATAGCCAAAATTTGTTTATAAACTATTATATATTCATCCTATTTTATTTTATTTCATTAGCATTAATCAAACTTGACTTTGTAGAAGTGCCTGTATTATGCACAAGTACCCATTTTTTATTACCATTTTTTTAAGATAACTATAATCCAACAAGGAAACATGGCTGATGTAAGATTTCTTTGCCTTGAATTAGCCTTGTAATTTCTAAACTTGTTGATTTTGCTTGAATACCAAAAAAAAAAACACAAGGATAACTTATAAGCTTTAATCAACTCTTGTTATGAATGCTTAAAACAAGCCAAATTATTAGCTCAGCCAGAAGAAAAATGTACACACAAAAAGCACCATGCTCTTTTTTTAGCTTGAGGCTTTGCAGCATTGAGTTTCTTCATCTCTCTGGCCTAAATTAGCTTAGTTTGACTTATAAAATTGGAAGCATTATATTTTTACTGGAAGGATTATGTTTTTTTTTTTACAAAAACAGGCTAGAATAATAGAACAAATAACCTGATGACTAATTGTTTAGAGATGTGTTTTATATTTTAATTTGTATTATGTGCATAAATATTGTACAATAAATGAATTTAGCTCTATTAGGCTATATTATGCATGACTTTTGGTTTGACTCCAGATTTTAGTAGTATTCTTGCTGTCCCCCAAAAAAATTACTTGCTAAAAATTGTATTTTTACAAGCTAATAGAAGTTTGTTAACTGAAATAGTGAAGAATTTATCTAAAAAATTGTGTTATTGATAGCATCAAAGGAAGCATTTTGAAACACAAAAATGAAACTTATCCAAGGATTTGGCTTGTTATCAGCCTGGTGTCCATATCAAGGCAACCAAGATTTCCCTAACTATCATCTTGTTTTGAAAGCTTATTTTCAAAGTTGATGGTTTGGAGCTAGCTTGAATCTAGGATGTATCTTGTAATTGCCTTATTTTAAGGCTAGTTTAAAGCATATTACACCTTATCTTATTATATCTAATGCACCTTATATATTTGAAATAAGAATATTTTTTACTATTTTGCTTCTATAGCCTAGTGTTAAGTTTTCAATGAGGAATTGAATGGCACCATTCTTTGGTTAAAATAGAGTTTTGTTCACAGGGTGAATCTTTACAAAATACTAGGGTTATTTCTACCCAATTTTTGTCTTACAAGTAAAATAAACTGGCTAGGCTACCTTACATATTTACAGCAGCATAAATGAAGGAGAGCATTGATATTAAAAACAGCTCAATGTTTGGCAGTAGATCTATTTTGGTAAAATTCTACTTTAGCTACTTTTGGCTATCTTGGAAAGGAGTTAGGTAAGGAAAATGAAACTTTTAGGGATAGGCCTACATGCTAAAGTATGTCCTGGGAAGGTATTTTGAAGTACCTACCTCCACTCCTTCTCCCTCTAGTGGGTCCTGAAATTTGCCTGCTTGACAGGTAAATTTTGTCAAATTTCAACCTACTGAAATTTTGACAAAACAACATTTTACTTTAATTTTCAGTTAGCCTATCCATTTCTTTTTCTCTGGCTTTAGTTCTGGAAACTAAATGGAAACAACTAAAATGAATATAGCCTACCACTCAATGCCTTTTTTTATGCTCTTTACAAATATAACAATCCTTTTTGTTGGAAATGAATTTTAGCCCCCCCCCCCTATATATACCAATTCAGGGTATATAGGCTATTTGCACATTAGGGGGGTGGGGTAATTTTATTTCTGATGTAAATGAGAGGTAAGTTTAAACTTTCCCCCCACCCCCCTAATGTGCAAATATATACCCTGAATTGGTATATATAGGGGTGGGGGCTAAAATTCCTTTCCAACAAAAATGATTAGGCCTATTTTATTTATAAAGTGCATAAAAAAAGGCATCAAGTGGTATATTCACTTTAGTTGTAACCCAATAATATGATTTGGTAAATAATTACCCATACCTTAGTCTGTAGACCATCCCTGAAAGTTTCATTTTCCTAACCTAACCCCTTTCCAAGATAGTCAAAAGTAGCTAAAGTAGAATTTTACCTCTATTTCTTCAACATTTGCTTAATATAGGACAGATATTAGCCTAACTTGTAATTTTAGACAAATCTCTAAGTACAGAAAACTGTGATAGGCCCTAGCCTAGTACTGGCAAAGGGAGGTTCTTTAAACTTTAGCCCTCTGCATTTATATTTATTTTTCTGTACTATACATTTAAAAAAAGGAAAGTAGGCCCTAAATGAAAAAAGTGACTGAAGAGCAAAAATTTGGGCTTTGACCGGTAAATATCTACCAAATCATATTATTGACTTATGCATAAAGTGAATATACCACTTGATGCCTTTTTTTTATGCTGATTGTGAATATAATAATCATTTCTATTGGAAATGAATTTCAGCCCCTCCCCCTATATATGCCAATTCAGGGTATATATTTCAACATTAGGGGGGGGGGTAATCAGAATAAAAAAGGCAGTAAATTTCTACCAAATCATATTATTGAGTTAGGAATAAAGTGAATAGGCCTACACCATTTGATGCCTTTTTTTATGCTGATTACAAATATATATAATCATTTCTATCAGAAATGAATTTCAGCCCCCCCCCCTATATATGCCAATTCAGGATTAGGTTGTAGGGTAAAATTCAACTTTAGTTACTTTTACCTATCTTGGAAAGGGGTGAGGCTAGGAAAATGAAACTTTCAGGGATGGGTCTACAGGCTAAAGTATGTCCTGGGAAGGTATTTTGAAGTAGATATCTCCTCTCCTTCTCCCTCTAGAGGATCCTGAAATTTGCCTACATGACAGGTCTATACCTATTGAAATTTTGACAAAACAACATTTTACCTTAATTTTCAGTTATAAGATTCTTTTTCTCTGGCTTTAGTTCTGAAAATGCAATTCCTTTTATTTGAGTAGTATTTTAAGCCGTATCAATGTTCATTTTCAAAATTTAGAAAATGTATTTGCATATCTTTAAAACTCTATAAATCAGGATTGAGCAAAGTTTTGAAGCTGAAAAC
>JAQQPU010005942.1:0-10944 GCA_029168905.1 Artemia sp. Kazakhstan ARC1039 | reverse complement strand
TGGTGGGAAAAATTAACATGGGCTAATATAGGAAAACAAGGTTTTTCGTAAATGTAAATTCGGGGGATAATTTTTTCGGTCTGAAAATATCAAAAGGCCCTAACAGGTCGAATTCTGCTTCGAATGAGTCCTCATTCAACCGGATCCGTTGCCAACTGTGGCCTGTAGGCGTGGCTAAGAAAAAAAAAGAAATGATGATGAATTTTAAGTGGCTATATTTGGTTTTTTGAAAACAGGGAAGGAGTGATCGGATTGAGCTGAAATTTCGAGGATAAACTCCCGGGCCCTAGGAAAACTTAACCTCTAAATTTCAGCCCAATCGGACAACGTTAAAGGGGGGCTGTGGTGGGAGGGTCCAAACTTCCGGCCCAGTTTGCCCCATGAAGATAAAGTCGGAGGAGGATGAAATTTTGCAAGTTTCTTAGTTTGAGTTTGGCCTACAAAATGCGATTACCGCCGTATAAATTATTCCGTATATGAAAGGGGCTGTCCCCTCCTCACCGCCTCGCTCTTTCTGCTAAATTTTTATATTGTTTTAAAAAATAAAGTTGTAAGACATAGTCAAACTTTAGCGTAAAGAGCGAGGCGTTGAGGAGGGGACAGCCCCTTTCCTATACGGAATAATTTCTGTTCGTTTTAAGTTTTAATGTCGCTCCTTACTTTCAGTTAAAAAAACTTGTTTTTTTAGTTAATTTCTGAACGTTTTTGAATTAATGCAGCTTTGATTTTGGCTCACCGTACATTGAATAATTAACACGAAATTCGCATATTAATTTTCCTTTTTTGGCTAATTTGCTTTCTCGAAATTTTGTTCTGACTTAACTTACGAAATACATTACGCAACATATTTGTATTTTCGTATGTTTTTATTACGTATATTAGGGACTTCGCTCCCTAGTCAATACCTCGCTCTTTACGCTAAAGTTCGAATTTTGTTCGAGTCACAAACCCCTGAATCACAAAGACCGGTTAATTAGAATAGATAGTTCTTTTGAAAGTACTAAAAAACTTTAGCGTAAAGAGTGAGGTATTGACTAGGGGGCAAACCCTCTCATATACGTAATAGTTTCTGTTTGTTTTAAATTTTAATGCTGCTCCTTATTTTCAGTTGAAAAAAACTTGTTTTTTTTATTGAATTTCTGATCGTTTTTTAAATAATGCTGGGAAATCTGGCACCCCCTTCATGGAAATGTTCCTTCTCCCAAGGAAATATCCTCCATGGAAAGATCCTCCCGTAATCCGTACTCCGACCCCGATCCCCCACTAGAAACAAATTACTCCTGAGAACACCTGTATACTTCCCAATAACCAATACTATATGTAAACAATGGGCAAAGCTTATAACTTGCAGCCCTTCCCTCGGAAACTGTGGGGGATTAAGTCACCCTCAAAGACATATTAATTAGATTTTCGACTATGCTGAATAAAATGGCTATTTAAAAATTTTGATTGGGTGACTTTGGGAAAAAAATGAGCGTGGGAGGGGGGCAAGTTGCTCTCCAGTTTTTTTGGTCACTTAAAAAAGGCACCAGAACTTTTAATTTCCGTTCGAATAAGCCCTCTCACGATATTCCAGGACTACTGGATCGATACGATCACCCCAGGGAAAAAAAAAACAACAAACAAACAAATAAACACGCATCCGTGATCTTTCTTCTGGCAAAACTACAAAATTCAATATTTTTGCAGATAGGAGCTTGAAACTTCTATAGTAGGGTTCTCTGATACGCTGAATCTGATGGTGTGATTTTCATTAGAGTTCTATGACTTTTAGGGGTTGTTTTTCCTTTTTTTCGAAAATAAGGAAAATTTTCTCAGGCACGTAACTTTTGATGAGTAAGACTAAACTTGATGGAACTTATATATTTGAAATCAACATAAAAATTTGATTCTTCTGATGTATCTATTGGTATCGAAATTCCGTTTTTTAGAGTTTCGGTTACTATTGAGCCGGGTCGCTCCTTATTTACAGTTCGTTACCACGAACTGTTTGAACACGGAAAACATATAAAATATTATTTTCGTTTTCCATAAAATGGATTGTGTCAATAAAAAAACGAGCAGAAATTAGTTTAAAAAACTTTTTCCACAAAATAATTGTTTTAAAGAAGAGTAAAGAACTTCAAGCATATAACTATCACAGATAACTATCAACAAATACAAAAATGAAGCTCAAAACGAACAGGAGTTGCAATAAATAACAGAGTCAAACTCAAGACAAGCAGATATTTAAATGAATAGAACTGACAGCCCTATGCCTTCCCAAAACCAGAATATAAATTGTGCTTCACTGAAAATATTTTTTTTAATGTTTTCACTTTTTTAACTTTAATAAATCAAAATTACTAAGAATTTAAGGAATAAATATAAGCATATGCATATTAAACTGACAATGCACATTTATCTGTATTTTTTTTAGTAAAGTGCAACCATTTTCTGTTCATGAGAAGACATGGGAGTTGTCAGCCCCACCCATGTTAATTTCTGCTTGTTTTGAGTTTGACACAGTTATTTATTGTAACTTCTGTTCATTTTGCGTTTCATTATTTCATTTTTGGTTATTTGTGGTAGTTTTACGCTTGGTAGGTTATTTGATCCTATTTCTGCTCAGTTTTGGTTTAATGGAGTTCTTTCCTTTTCTTTGAAAAATTATTTCGTGAAGAAAGTTTTTTAAATTAATCTCTAAAAAAAACCTTGGGTTTTTTTAAAACCCTTTAGGATTTTTTTTTTTAAAAGTTTAAAGTTGAAATACCATTGCTCTTGAATAATTCCCCCTCGAATTTTTATGCATCTGAAGTCAACATCAACTACTACCGCTATTACTACTAGCAACTTACTGCATTATCCAACCACCTGTGGTCAATACACTACGCATGCTCCTCGTCCTTCCAAATATATCTAAAGCCTCCATTCTTATACTCTCCAAAGACGTTCCAGCTTCCTTTAAATCGTTCCTTACGGCCCTCTCCCATCCCAATCGAGGACGACCAGATTTTTGTCTGGCTCTAGATGATTGGCAAAAAAAGACAATATTTGGCAATCTGGCATTCTTCATCCACAAAACGCTTCCTGGCCATCTCAACCTTTCTCTCACTACAGCCTTAAAAATAGAGAAAGAGCTACATTTTTTTTTACAACTTACTCTTTGAAATATGTTCAGTCAGACGTGTACCCAAAAGAATATGCAGATAATTTCTCTGGAAAACATCTGAGAAGTCCTCCTCCGTCTTTTTGATCACCCACGTTTCAGAACCATACTTGACCACTGTCATCACTGCAACTTAAAATATTCTAATCTTGGTTCGCAGACTTATCTTCCCATTCGTTCAAACTTTTATCAAGTGATGGAAAATACCCTGGACGTTAGCCATTCTTCTTTTAAGATCTTTACTTCATTCACTATCTTTACTAATGACACTAAATATGTAAGTGACGCTACGTGATCCAACATCACCTCTTCACCTTCACTTATTTCCAGTCTAAAGGGCTCAATCTTCTTAACATAGATTTTCAGACCTATTCTTACACCCTGAAATCTAGAAACCTTCAAAAAATCATTCACTTTGCTAAAGCTTTCATATAGGATATCCAAGTCATCAATATAATCTAAGTCTAAGAAAGTTTTACTTTCCCATTTGATTCCATGCTCCCCCCCCCATAGCCTTTACCTTCCAGAACAAATCAAAACTATATTAATCATCAATACTGTAATATAAATTATGGAAAATTAAGCTAAAGCGCTTCTGTTTTGCTCTTTGAATTTTACTATATGATTTGACGTCCAACCCTACAGTTTTTGTAGGCCCCGTTTTATTTCTTTTAGTGACTCTTCTCAGTTGGGAGATAAAGTTAATAAAAATCCTTTGCATTTGAGAATCAACGTATATTAGAAGAATAGCGCTGTAATACCAAATTAGTACTCGTTTTTCTTTCTTTTTTTCTTCTGAAATACGGGAAACACTGGCAATACTGGAAATGTCTAAATAAATTAATTTAGTTGTTTTACAAGCGTGACATTTACTTTTTATGAGGGCATCTGCATTGGTATTACAGCTTGTAGTATTGAGATGGGTATAATAACACGTCTGAAGATTCTCTATTAGTTATTTTGAGCTTGTAGATGGCAGAATAGCTGGATGAGCATTAACATAGAATTAAGGTGTCTATAGCTCAAATTTCAAACACACAGACAGTAAATTTCTTATAGATTAAGTAAACACTACATATTGCAGTTTTTCTTTGAATCAATCTTTTATTTTTTGGAAAAAAATTAAGTAGTTTTTCATTTATTTTTTGTTCTATCACTTCAACTTCAAAAGATTGTTTTATTTTTTTTATATCTCTTACTTTCTGAATTAACAGTTTTTTAGCCTCCCTATAAACTTCCAGTATCTACATATTGCAAAGCAAAGCCGTTTTCGACCATGCCACTGCAGTATTAGTCTTATACCTCTGCAGTATTAGTATTAGTGCCATTTCCAAAAGAAAGGTCATAGCGTGATGCCGTTGGGACGCCAGGACGTAATCACTAATATCTTATGGCGGATTTACAGTGCTTTTGTAATTGTGGCAATTTTTCCAGTTGACACATCAACTAAAGACATTGTATTGTAGAAAGTCCTTTTGGTGAGCGTGTCCTAAAGAACCTATTTGTAAAAATTCAACTCATAATTCATGAAAATATCCAACGTTGTTGTCCGAAAGTTAATGTGTGATATGCTGCTTCTTCTCAAAACAATTGCAAACATAGCCATTAACAAACTTGGAATATGCATTAAAAGGCATATAAAGTGGTATGTTAATTTTTGCCTAGCATAGTAGTAAATAAACTGTAAATTTATTCCTTGACTGTTTCCCTTCTCGTCCTCAATGCCTGGACATTTACATAAGTTTGATGACTTTTTTTTTATATTGTTATTATTTGGGAAAGTGTTAAGGAGAAACAATTGCAAATTACTTAGAACCAACAAAATCCCTTAAAGTTTCTCCTTTAGCCTGGTGCTATATACAGGTATTAGAGATGGAGGGAGGGGCAATAATATAGATAGACTTAAATCTATTCTGACAGTAAAATGAACTCATGTTTCCTGTATTTAATGATATAAAATTTTGCTTTTAAGTATTTCGTTCAGAAGGGACATAAACAAAATTGTTAATGTGTAATGACAATAAAACTCTTGTTTCCTTCGGTAAATTGTAGCACTTTCTGTTTCTTTACTTATAAGCATGGTTCTTTCCCTCTTTCCATTTTTCTTTAGATTTTTAATTAAAAGCGTCAATTACGATTTGTGGACCAATACGCAGGGGCGTTCTGAGGCTCATTTTATTGGGGGGGAGGGATATTTGTAAATTTTACCGAATCGCTACTTGATTAATGCCAAATTTTCTGCAGAAATCAAGAATTTTGCTAAATTTCAGCCGATTTTGCAAAATTTCTGGCGAAATTTTCACCTTCGGTGAATGCCAAAAAGTCAGCGGGGGTGGCACTCCCCTCCCCACTTCCTCGGGATGCCCCTGCCGATGCGATTGAGGATTCTCACATATTTTCTTATTGTATTTTAACAGATAAATAAACTGGAAGTCAAAAGTTTATCAAATAATATCTTTTCTCGTAAAATCCAGCACAAAATTCTACACTCACAGCATTTTTGGTCAGCTAATTTTTTCAGATTATCCAGCCTGTGATGCTACTGTGAGCGAAAAACCCAACGAAAATCTTACAACTTATCAACGATAAAATAACAATTCCATCCACCTAAATATTTCTTGAAATTTTCATCTTAATACTCTTAGCCTGGGTAGTAGCAATAGTTGTATGCGCATTAGTAGCAGAATGTGCATAGTACCTCTGGTTTCTTCAAAATCCCCTTTAGCACGAGCTGAAAGTTTCAACTTAATATCATCAACCGTTCCTTCAGCATTTCTGATACGTCCTTTTTGCAACTGGGACATTCAAATCATCAAAACAATTAAAATTTTGGAAAGGTTTACATTACCATTGTATTCTATGCTCCCCCGTAGCCTTCACTTTCCAGAGTAAATCAAAACTATATTATTCATTTACACTGGAATGCATAAAGACGGATAATTAAGCTAAAGCATATCCATTTTGCCCTTTTAATTTTACTATTTGATTTGGGGTCAAAGCTACAGTGTCCTTAAGCCGTGTCTCAGTTCGTAAAGCGAGAGAACACATTTTTCTTTTTCTTTTACTGAAATCTAGAAATCGCTGGAAATACTGGAGATGTCTAAATAAATTAATTTCGTTTTTTTACAAGAGTGACAATTACTTTCTATTTGGGCATTTGTGTCTACATTGGTATTACAGCTTGTAGTTTTTAGATGATTATAATAACACGCCTCGAGATTCTCTAGTAGATATTGTAAGCTTTTAAGCAGGCAGATCAGCTGGACGAACATTAACATACATTTTAAGGTGTCTCTAGCTCAGATTTCAAACACATAGACAATAGATTAATTAAAGACCAAACATTGCAGTTTGCCATTGAATCTATATTTTGTTTTTGAAAAAAAAAACTAAATTTTAAGTTTTTTTTTATTTTCTCTTTCTATCACTCCAATTTGAAATAAATCGTTTAATTTCTTTTACATCTCACACTGTCCAAATTTACAGTTTTCCAGCCTCCCTAGAAACGTCAAGTATCTACATATTCTAAAGCCATACCGTTTTCCACCATACCACTGCAGTATTAGTGTCAGTGTGCCACCCCTACTTCCAAAAGAAAGGCCATAGCGTGATGGAGTTTGGACGCCAGCGCGTAACCACTAATATATTTTGGTGGATCTACAGTGTTTTTGTAATTGTGACAATTACGCCAGTTGACACATCAGACTAAGGACATTGTATTGTAAGAAGTCCTTTTGGTGAACGTGTCTGAAAGATCATGTTTGTAAAATTCCAGCAACAGATCCAGGAAAATATCCAACGTTCTTGTCCAAAAGCTAATGCGTAATATGCTGCTTCTTCAACAAACAATTGCAAACACAGCGATTAACTATATCAAGCCTACATAAAGCTTAAAACGAAAGAAAAATATTCCTATTGAAGTATAAATGAAACTTAAAACGAACAGAAATTGAATAAACAATCAATGCAAACAAACATACAATAGATATTAATGTAGATTAATAAATAAATCTTAAAACGAGCGAAACTTAAATTGAATATGCAAATCAAGCTTGAAACGAATAAAAATCACCACAAACAAGACTTTGGGTATGACCTCCTTCTCTCACTGTAAAAGTCTAAAACCTAATGCGTCATTGGCGCTTTACTGAAAACAAATTTTATGACAAATATTTTCTTTTGAACTTAATATTGAAAATAAACATTAAAATTATAGTAACATTTTGAAATGATGAGCTTTCAGCAACTAATATCATTATACATCAAATATTCAGTTTAATTTATTAGCTCTTTTTAAAGTTGTTAAAGACGAATATAGTTTCCCCACAAACAAGTGTTATGTGTTAAAGGAGGATACTGCATCCTTTCCTAACTGTAAATAAAAGCCAAAAGCCTTCTGCGTCATTGGGGCTTAACTGAAAACGGATTAGTTTAACTCTCTTGACTCTTAAAAAGTGAACTAGAACTTTCAATTTCCAATCAAATGAACCCTCTATGAAGTTTATACGAACATCCCTTTCATAAGAACCATACATGCCCATAGGGCATAACTTAGAACGCCATCCCCTGTGCCCTGGGGATTGTATTGACACCGAAGTTTTTCTTATCCGACCTTTGAACTATTTTTTTTAACAAGATGTCTATCTCAAAATTTTCATCAGATGGGTTTTGAAAAAGAAGGCGTGGGGGGGATATCTTCCCTCAGATCTCTTTTGAATATTAAAAAGTGAGCTCGAACTTTCAATATCCAATCAAATGAGCCCTCTCTGAAGTTTATACGAGAATCCCTTTCATACGAACAATATATGCCCCAGGGCATAACTTATAACGCCTGCCCCGGACCCTGGGGGGTTCTGACGACACCTGAGTTTTTGTTATATGGTCTTTGAACTATTTAAAAAAACCTATCTCAAAGTTCTTATCGGATGGGTAAGTGCCTCTGGAAGAAAAAAATAATAATAAATAATAAAACATTGGAGCCGTATGGCCTTACTTTTGGCCTTGCTTTACTGAAAACCAATTTTATGACAAATATTTTCTTTTGTACATAATATTGAAAGTAAACATTAAAATTATAATAACATTTTGAACTGATGAGCTTTCAGCAACTAATACCACTATACATCAAATATTCAGTTCAATTTATTATCTCTTTTTAAAGTTGATAAGACGAATATAGTTTCCCTACAAACAAGTGTTTGGATACTGCCTCCTTTCCTAACTGTAAATAAAAACCGAAAGCCTTCTGCGTCATTGGCGCTTAACTGAAAACGGATTATATTACAAATATTTTCTTTTCCAGTTCTTACAGTATTGAAAATAAAAATACAATTACAGTGAAATAAATTCTTGAACTGATGGATCTTTCAATAATTAATATCATTATACATCAAATATTCAATTTGATGTTGTTTACACTTTCCAAGACTGTTCAAGACGCATATAGTTTTCAGTAAAGCGCCAATGACGTAGTAGGTTTTAGACTTTTACAGTGAGAGAAGGAGGTCATACCCAAACTCTTGTTTGTGGTGATTTTTGTTCGTTTCAAGCTTGATTTGCATATTGAATTTAAGTTTCACTCGTTTTAAGATTTATTTATTAATTTATATTAATATCTATTGTATGTTTGTTTGCATTGATTGTTTATTTAATTTCTGTTCGTTTTAAGTTTCATTTATACTTCAATAGGAAATTTTTTTTTCGTTTTAAGCTTGATATTCATATTCAATCTAAGCATTACTCGCTTTAAGATCTATTTATTCATTTACATTATTACTTGATGTATGTTTTGTTATGATTGTTTATTTAATTTCTGTTCGTTTTGGGTTTCATTTATTCTTTAATAGTAATTTCTGGTCGTTTTGAGTTTGAATTTTAAAAGGTATTTGTATCTGCTGAGCTTATGTTTAAAATGACCTTTACTTTTCTTTGAAAAACTTATTTTTCGGAAAGTTTTTTTTTAATTAATTTTTGTTTGTTTTTGATTGCAAAAAATTTCAAGTTTTTAAAAATTCCTTATTTCAAAATCAAACTTTAAAAAAAATCAAATATTCATCAAAGTAACAAAACTGATATCAAAGGAATAATATCAAAGTGAAAAAATTGGTTTGTGTCAACCTCGGAGTTTTTATTATCTGATGTTTGAACTATTTTTAACAAAATTGCTATCTCAAAATTGTTATCGGATGGGTTTGGGGAAAAATGGCGTGGGGGGGACTAGATTAAGCTTCGGTCTCTTTTGACTCTTTAAAAGTGAACTAAAACTTTCTATTTTCAATCAAATGAGCCCTCTCTGAAGTTCATATGAGTATCACTTCTATAAGAACCATATATATCCCCAGAGTATAACTTACAACGTCTATCCCTGGGCCTTGGGGGGTTGTTATGACCCTCGAGTTTTAATATCTGATGGTTGAACTATTTTTAACAAAATGGTCCCCTGAAATTTTTATCGGAGGGATAATCCCATCCGATAATTGGGTAAAAGGGGCTTGGGGGGGGGGGCAGTTGCCCTCTCATCACTTTTGACCCTTAAAAAGGGCACTAGAACTCTCGATTTCTAATGGAATGAGCCCCCTTTGATGCTTATACGACGACCCCTTCTATATGAAGTGCCTCTGTGAAAAAAATAAATGGAGTGTGGGGAGAGGCTAGCTGCCCTCAAATCACTTTTGACTCTTAAAAAGTGAATTACAACAATCAATTTCAAATCAAATGAGACACCGGAGTTTTTTGTTATTAATTAAAAAAAAAATTCCGAAAAATAAGTTTTTCAAAGAAAAGTAAAGGCAATTTTAAACTTAAGCTCAGGAGACATAAATACCTGTTAAAATTCAAACTCAAAACGACCAGCAATTACTATTAAAGAATAAATGAAACCCAAAACGAACAGAAATTAAATAAACAATCATAGCAAAAAACATACAACAAGTAATAATATAAATGAATAAATAGATTTTAAAGCGAGTAATGTTTAGATTGAATATGAAAATCAAGCTTAAAACGAAAAAAAATAGCTTGCTATTAAAGTATAAATGAAACTTAAAACGAACAGAAATTAAATAAACAAACAATGCGAACAAACATACGATATACATTAATGTAAATGAATAAATAAATCCTAAAACGAGTGAAACTTAAATTGAATATGCAAATCAAGTTTGAATCGAATAAAAATAACTACAAACAAGAGTTTGGGTATCGCCTCACTGCAGAAGCCTAAAACCTACTGCGTCATTGGCGCCTTACTGAAAACTATATGAGTCTTGAACAGTCTTGGAAAGTATAAACAAAATCAAATTGAATATTAGATATATAATGATATTAATTGTTGAAAGATCCATCAGTTCAAGATAATTTTTCACTGCAATTTTTATTTTCATTTTCAATGCTGTAAGAACTGGAAAAGAATAAATTTGTAATATAAGAGTAATTCGTTTTCAGTGAAGCGCCAATGACGCAGAAGGCTTTAGATTTTCGCACTTAAAGAAGGGGGCAGTATCCAAATTTTGTTTGTAGTGAAACTATATTTGTCTTGACCAATCTTGGAAAGAACTAATAAATTAAACTAAATATTTGATGCATAATGATATTAATTGCTGAAAGCTCATCAGTTCAAAATTTTAGTGTAATTTTAATATTTATTTTCAATATTAAGTACAAAAGAAAACATTTGTAATATAATTCGTTTTCAGTAAAGCGCCAATGACGCAGTAGGTTTTAGGCTTCTGCAGTGAGGCGATACCCAAAGATTTATTTATTCATTTACATTAATATATATTGTATAATTGTTCGCA
>JAQQPU010005941.1:11301-37382 GCA_029168905.1 Artemia sp. Kazakhstan ARC1039 | reverse complement strand
GCAATTTAACCAGTGGCCTAAATTGGGACAGGGCTGAAGGGGGTATTTGTTCCTCCTGAATTTTTTCCCCTACACTGGATTTACAAAATATCTTTCGAGGTATTTTCTAAGTTTTTTTCAGTTATTTGTTGATACAACTGACTGTTTTCACTGTTCATAACAAAATATAAAAATTAAAACTGTTGAATATTTGGCAATTTAACCAGTGCCATAAATTGGAGGGGGATGGGGGTAGTGGGTATTTGTCCCTCCTGAATTTTTTTTTTCTGCAAGTGATAATCACCATTTTTTTTCAAGAATTATTTTGAATCCAGTCTGCAAAAACTAGGCCTAGAGCGAAATCTTGGCATGTTAATTAGGCTAGTTGACTTTAAGTTAGTAGGCATACTGGGGACGAAATTCTTGTTTTTTTCCCCACCCCTACATTATAAATACCTGAAAAGACAAGTATGTGGCAGTTTTGTGCAAAACAAATTTTATAAACGATAGATAGCGTTGATGATTTTTTTGACACATGTGCCAGTTTCAACTTTTTAAATTTCACATGCTCTTTGGCTCTTATTAAACAAAATTACCGGATAAAACAAGAATGATTGATTTTGTCAAGTTACCTAGTTTTGAGGCGTTTTGCTGTAAAATATCCCATGAGATACATTAAAAATACGCTTTTCCATTCAAAAAATTTGCATTTCTTATCTAAGATGTGGTATTTTTGTATGAAGACTGAATAAAGATTCATGAATGCCCGAAATTTATGGTGTAGTTCTGAAGAATTTTCTTACAACCATATTCCAAAGGCTCCGATTCACAAAATGAAGGAGAGGATGAAAGTGTTCTCAATTTTTTGAATGAAGATGCCCAAAAGATGTCTTTTTCATAATCTAGGAGGGGGCGGGAGCATTTTTTTTCTTCAATTTTTTCAATGACCCGAAAGTACCCGAAAATAGTATTTTTCTAAATTCATTAGAATGTGAAAAAAATATAGGAATTAATTGCACCATACTCCTCCCTCAATTAGCAGTCATGCCTGGCACATTAGATGGTTTATTTGAACCGAAAGAAAACCATCCAACATAACTTAAAAGACTTTGCCATTATAGCTTAAATTTTTCCTGTTTTTCAACGTTGAGGACACGTTATTCTTACACGGCGTTATGTTCGTTTGATTGTTTTTCTTATTTTGGTTCCTACTGGCAGTGACGGCGCTAGATCTTTCAGGGCCCTGTCCATTATCAATTTACAGGGCCCTAATAGCTATTAGTACAAACTGGAGTATCATACACATGTCATTCATATAATTAAATCGTATCGTCTAGGTGTTTTTGTGGTCTCAAATGTGATTTCAGTGGGGTTTTCCCCATGCAGCATGAGGGATGGTTCTGTGTGGTATTTTCTTGCTGCCCAGAGATTGCAGAGCATTCACCCAGCCTTG
This sequence comes from Artemia sp. Kazakhstan ARC1039, assembly GCA_029168905.1. Lineage (NCBI taxonomy): Eukaryota > Metazoa > Arthropoda > Branchiopoda > Anostraca > Artemiidae > Artemia > Artemia sp. Kazakhstan ARC1039. Next base: position 35,950 of record JAQQPU010005941.1, on the reverse strand, counting down.
CATTTTTAGGCTATGTCAACTTAGGCTCATTGCATTTTAAGATGTGGGGGCCTTGGTGGTGCGTGGCCCTGTGCAGCCACACAGGTTGCAAAGGCCTAACGCCGCCATTGCCTACTTTATAACACTGGGTGTCACGAAAGAGGGGATTTTGAAACATTTAACAGATAATTCTAGAAGCTTCAGTTTATTCTTAACACATTCAGTAATTCTTATTCCTTCATAAATTCATCTGTGATATTCATTGCATATTTAGGTAGAGACTTTCAATATCATTAATTATTATTTGCTCAAGTTTAGGGAGTGTAATAGATAACGATTCCACCCCCACTGAATGAAAGATTATTTTTTTAAATAATTTAAGATTACGGGATTTTAATTAGTGAAATCAAATGGGTCCCATATGCAAGAAGTAAGAGGACTACATTAAGTGTTTTTTTTTCTTTTTCATTTTGTGGTTCCTCAACGGGTTTAATCCTAGGGTAAGAAATTATTATTAGTAGGTTTTATCTTTTTTTGGTACTTGTATGATATAGCCCCTACCGAATATTCTCTAATATGTTTCTCTGACGCTCAATCCTAATGAAATATACCAAAGTATGATAAAAATATAACACTTAAGAAACAAATTTGGGCTGTATATTTGCACATCAGGGGAGGTGGGGTAAAGTATAGCGGGTCTGCATGGCTAATGTGTTAGGTATAATTATTCTGCATACTATGAAGTAAGAATTGTTTTCTAACTTCATACTGTCCAAATATTATACCCCCCCCCTAATATGAAAATATATAGCCCGAATTATATATTTCCATCTATTCTTTCGCTTCTTCTTGTCTTGTCTCCCGCTAAGCTGAAAGAAATTAACGAAAAATGTGGTTCTATAATGCGTCAATGAATGAACAACTTGATCGGTAGGGGCTATATCATACAAGTACCCCTTTTTTTTAAAATATAATTTGATTACGAGTGTGATTGTATAGATTCAAATGTATAATAAACCGAGCTGAACTAAAAACAGAACATCAAAATCTATGTGATCCAATCAAATCCGCATCAAGGATTTTGTTCGGTTGCGGGTATATTTGTTCGGCGGGGGGTTTACAAAAAACCTTTACAGAATATAAACAAAATTTGTTTATATACAAATTTGATACATTTTTCTGATTTGAACAAACCTGTTGGGGGGGGGGAGGTATACCTAGCAGCCACACATCCATGGGTTCGGCTTTGGATCCGACCCCATGTAAACATCTTTCTATTTTGTTACGTGAGGATGAAGAAGGCAGGTTGAGTAAATTAGAATCATGATAAATGAAAATTATCTATTTGAACCCTGAAATTGATAGATAGATAGATGTAGACAGATATTTTGTCACAACCAAAATAATCAATAAGTGATGTTTTACCTAGGGATGTGGCCACGCTCTAATTTCAAGGGATACTACAACTATTTAGAGGGGAAGGTCTGCCTAAAAAATGTCTTTATATATTCGTTATAAGGTCATGCACCTCTTACCGGAACGCTACATTTTAACTGGAACTATCTTATAAAAAAGCTGCCTCTCATCAGACCGGTAAGATCTCAAAGCGAAACGCTAAGTTTTTATAAGCTTGTCTGGGTTATTCAGGACTTTAAGGTTAGCGCTGTCTACTTAAAGAATTAAAGAGATAGCGCAACTGTCGCAAAGAAATTGCATTGGTATGTGCTTTTAAATTTCAATAAACTATGAATAAAAATATCTTTACTGAGTAAAAACTACGGTTCTAGATGTTAGTAGCTGGTGTATTGCCTTGGCTGTGTTCCAGAGCCCAATTACCATTAAGGAATATAAACTATATGATAGTATCTTCAGCCTAAAATGGCAGGTTGCATAAAATCAGCCCCTAAAATGCTTAATTTAGCTTAGCCTAAGTTAACTTAATCACGAAAAGTATATTAAAATATTTAGTGTTTATATGATAATGTTTCTTAAAGTGCTAATGCTACATGAAACCAGCTTACATTGTTGTCCTTTCTGCACATTAATACACATTAGCTTTCAATCATGAATGAGTATCTTTCAAATCAACCTAAAGACTTCTTGAAGAATAAGTCACATTTAATAATCCACGTGATAGATACACTAGTTGACTGGTAGATTATAGAGACACAGAAAAATATTGCGCTTAGTTCTGATGTTGCGAATCTATACAATCTAGTTCTTTTTCGTTTTCATTAAAGTTCTCTTACTCGTGTCTCTAAAGTTCTCTTTAAAGTTCTTTTTAAAGTTCTTTCTTTTCGTGTCTTCTTAAAGTTCTCTTACTCAATTTTAAAGCTAATCAGGAAATACCTGACTACTATTTTCTAAATCTATGTTCAAAAATAGTTTTTTTTCGGGCCTATTTAGCCCAACACATTTTTATTTACATCAGGCTCCCCTTGGTAGATAGACCTTGGTGGATAGACCTTGGTAGATAGATAGACCTTGGTTTCAAATTAACTAAAAATGAAAAAGTTTTTGAGCCACCCTGGGTGTCTTAAAAGCCATCCCCTTTCTTTTATTTATGTAAATATAGTGAAAAGTGTTTTAAAGTGTTATAAGAAAGGTGAATATATTTTAAAGTACAAAAACGTATATGCATTGTAAATTTGTATTTTAATGTTATATAATATAAGCCTAATGAATGGGAGCAGCCCCTTACCGCCGTGGGTAGCTAGAATGAGAATTTTGAAATTGTTGTATGGTAAGTTAATGGATGGAGAATCGTATGAATGAAAAAAAAGTTTTTAGGAAAAAGGTAGATAAAAGGTACTAGGAGAGAAAAAACTATGTATGTGAGGAATTATAAAAGTGGAAAGCTATGGAACGTCGAGTAAGAGGTAAGATAGATAGGTAGTAAAGTGAAAGAATAATAGAGAAATAGGGAAAATTAGATTACAAATAAGCAAAGAGTCTTAGATAAAAAAAGGATGAAACAAACAGGATTGATTTTTTTTTTCTTTCAGGAGTACGAAAAGGAAACAATAACCGAATTGATTCTATCCATTGCGTGATGTGTCACCACTTATTATTGAGAAAACAAAAAAGAAGAGGAAGTGCAGAAAGGAGGACCAAATACCGCTGGATAAAAGAAAGAAAAGAAGAAGAATTTAAAATATGCATAAGAAAATAATTTTGTATTTTTTCAATATTATAGTCTATTTTTGATAAAAAAAACCATCCCCTCCCAACAAAAATGTCTAGTCCCCTTGATTACGGCAATAGTTCTTAGAATTTTTTTTTAGCTAATCACGAAAAGAAGAATTGTGGTCATCTTTTGGGCCCCATTTTTAGATGGAGGACCGTGCTACCAAATAAAATTTACTTTTATATTAGGGCACACTTGGCCGGGAAAATTACTGCTTTAAATTTTAATCTGCTCAGAAAAAGAGAGTTTGTTGGTGAGGGCTTTTTGGCCCAAGAACTAAATAACACAAGCTTTGAGCTGAACAGAATATTTTTTGCCCTTTTTGTAGCCCTATTTTCAAGCAGACCATTTCCTTAAACAATTTTGTTTTGTATTGGTCTCCTCTTAGTCTGGGAATTTATCGCTGGAAATTTCAGACTGATCAGAGACGACGACATTTTTGGCCTGTTGCAGGGCCCCCAAGCTCCCTTCCACTCCAACCTAAGCCCAAGAAACGATCCATAAAATTTTGATCCAGCCAGAAATCAAACATCAAGCATGACACCCCTCTTCTTTCCTACAATAAAACCTATCTGTGAACAAGTAGCAATTTGTATAATTTACGGCACTTGTCCCAAAGACTTTTTGGGCTACGTCATTCCAAGCATATATGTCGTGCCTTTCAACTATTCTGAATAAAACACCTATCCACAATTTTGATTAGATACCATGAGGAATCATGAGCGACCGAGTAGCAATAATCAAACATCAAATCAAACATCAAGCATGACACCCCTCTTCTTTCCTACAATAAAACCTATCTGTGAACAAGTAGTAATTTGTATAATTTACGGCACTTGTCCCAAAGACTTTTTGGGCTACGTCATTCCAAGCATATATGTCGTGCCTTCCAACTATTCTGAATAAAACACCTATCCAAAATTTTGATTAGATACCATGAGGAATCATGAGCGACCGAGTAGCAATAAAGGGCAGAGATAGGGGCTGGCTGCCCAATGATTTTTGACTGCTAATTTTTTTGAGAAGAATCATAATTCGCTGTGCACTAAAATTTGAAAATAACATTAGGCTACCAGAAATTCAAAATTTGACTACTGTTCTTCAAAAATAGATACGTTAAACCTAATTTAAGTTATTAACTAGTAATTCCTGATTTTCCAAGTATTTTCTAGCTCAATTTCACAGCGATTTACGCTTATTCTTGAAAATTACGGTTAAGTCTAGAGTTGTTGCTGTTGTTTGGGGTTTGACGAGTTCGACAAATAGGTCATACGCGTTCGTATCACTCAATTGTTCTGTGCCATCTGTAGACACTAGCTTGCTTGGGTGTCACTTTGGTCAATATTCACTGAACTTGATCATGTATCACTTATCTTGCTATTGATAGGGGATAATTCACCTGCAGCAACTGCCTGCATTGAAAAGCAGGAATCAAAATAATGCAACTGTGCTTAGTCATACAGCAATTAAACTACGTAAATAACACAATTATAATAAATAATACATTTTTTCATTATAACCTATTATATACCTCCATACATAGAAAATTAATCGGATAAAATATAAAAAGATAGATGGGATAATGAAACAAATAAAATAGAAAAAGGATAACTCTAAAATAAGAAATTATGGGAGGGGAATCAAGGCCATCAAAATACAGAACATCTACCATTTATCTTGCTTAAATTAGGGGTTTCAGATTTTTGGGGCGTTTCCTCCCTGTTTTGATAATCAGGCAAATTTTCTCAGGGTCATAGCTTTTAATGGGGAAATGTTAAAGATTTTTTTCTTAGTTTTAATTTATGTGATGGAGGTAATAAGTATTTATTTTCATTATTATCATATTTAGTTGTTGTGTTATAATTAGCTAGGTTAGGTGCTAAAAAAGAATGATGATAGTGATGAAAAAGGAAAAAACATGGAAAAGTGATTCAGGAGTGTTCTTATTTTTATTTATATTAGTGTTCGAGTTTTTGAAAGTTCATATAGTGAAACTTTGCCGACGGGCTTTGCAGTATATGGTTATTATGGTAAGATAAATGTCAGGGATTAATGAAAAGTTGGCACTACTAGAAAATAATAGGGTAAACTTTTATGAAGAGGTAGATAGGGCGCTCCAGGATGGTGATGATATGTGGAGTATGAGACTGGGACCACTAGTGAGGTATGCTTTCCCCAATGATACATTTTCACCCCCTAACCCTGGGAAACCTATGTTGATGCAATTGAATTGTCGAGGGTTAAATAGTAGTTTTGGGTACATTTGTGAGTTGTGTGATAGTGTGAGTGATATAAATATTGTTGGGTTGACTGAGACTTGGCTTAATGATCGTAATGACTTGCTACTTGATATTAATGGTTACTCGTTTTATTGGAAGAATAGAATGATACATCAACATGGTGGGCTTGCAGCGCATGTAAAGTCAAGCCTTACTTCTATGGTAAGAGAATATTTATCAGTATCTGTTGAAATGGTATTTGAGAGTATGGTTTTGCAGGTTGATATCAATAAGGATACATTTTACGTAGTAATTGTATATAGAACTCCTTCAAGTTCATTACAACAATTTATGGATTATATGGAGTCGCAGCTGATGCAACTACCATCTTTGGCCCATTGTTTTGTGATTGGTGATTTTAATATTGATATGAAGAATAGGGAAAATGTGGTTCGTAATAATTTTTGTAATCTTATGTTTAGTTTTAATCTTCACCCAGTTATTGATGTGTGTACTCGTATTACTGAGACGTCTGAAACTTTGATAGATAATATTTTTTTGAGTGTTAAATATGATAGCCCAATTGTAATCCCAAATGATGTTTCCGATCACTGTTCAATTATGGCATGTATAGATATTGAAAAAGACATGCATAATGATTCTGAGAATAGAAATAGACAATACTCTTATTTTGATAAATCAAGTATTAATGAAATGAAAGAGCGACTTGAGGAATGTGATTGGAGTTGTTTAAGTGAATGCGCGAATTATGGTGACAGGTTTGCACTGTGGTATGAAAAAGTTACAAATTTGATCAATGAAGTGTGTATTAAGACAACTATAACGAAAAAAAAATGAAAGAAGTGCAAAAAAGCCATGGATTTCCCGCAGTCTTTTGGCTAGCATCAAGAGAAGGCATGCATTGTATAAGGCTAGTAAAATTACTGACCGAGAATAAGACCGAAATATTTATAAGAACTATAATAACGCGCTCAATAAATTGTTAAGAAAAGCAAAAAAGGATTATTACTCGAGAATGTTTGAGTCGTGTAGAGATAGCTCTTTGAAGACTTGGAAAGTTATTCGGTCGATAATTGGAGGAATTGACAAGAAGCCATGTGGAAGTGAACAATACCAGGCAGATTTTAATGAAAAACTGGCCGATCATTTTTCTAACGCAGGTAATGAAATTAGACAGTCAGTAAGTATACATCAAAACGAAGGGTCGTTTCACCAGTATATTGGGCCAGCTAGTGAAATAAGTATGTGGCTGCAAAAGACGAATGAAAGTGAAATAGTGATTTCTGGAATAAAGAATAATTACGCTGGATCAGATTTTCTATCCCTCCGCGTCCTGAAAGAAATTTTTCCAGTTATTAAGGATCCACTTGTCGAACATATTAATGGGTGTTTTAAGGATGGAATCTTCCCTCAGCCGATTAAAATTGCAAAAATAGTGCCAATTTTTAAGTCAGGTGACCGAGAAGATCCTAGTAACTATAGACCAATATCACTGCTTCTGATAATAGCTAGAATAATGGAGAAGATATTATGCCTAAGGGATGAGGCATTTCTAGAGAAGAAAGGATTTTTGTTTAAGAAACAATTTGGTTTCAGAAAAAAAACATTCTACAGAGCATGCAGTTCAGTTTCTTACAACGTTGGTCAATGATGGCCTTGATAAACATCTTAAAGTCATAACTGTATTTTTAGATATTTTAAAAGCGTTTGATTCTGTGGACCATGAAATTCTATTGTGTAAATTAGATAATGGCGGTATAAGAGGAAGAGCTCTGAATCTGTGAAAGTCTTACCTAAGTGATAGAAAATTATATTTGAATGATGGAAAACATGCTACATGTGAATATGATGTCGAGTCTGGAGTCCCAGAGGGATCTCCCCTTGGTCCACTATTATTTGCTGTATATATTAATGATCTAAGTGGAGTTTTATCTAATATTGTTGATTCAATAAACAGTGGAGACCCAAATGTGATCCCTGTAAAAGCGTTAGTTTTATTTGCTGATGATACTAATTTAACGGTATGCGCGAGAACTGAAAATGAGTTGATCCGAGCAGTTGAACATGATATAAGTTTGATTGAAAAGTGAACTAGGTTGAATAAGCTGAAAATAAATTTTAAGAAGGGTAATTTTGTGTTGTTTGCTCGATCTAAAAAGTATTGTCCTTGGATAGATAAGTTGAGGTGTGGGAATTCATTTATTAATACAGTACACTCAACTAGGTATTTAGGCATTATTGTAGATGAGACGCTTAGTTTTTCAAATCATATAAATTGTATAACATCTAAAATTGCCCGTAATGTTGGAATTATCAGGAAATTGAAGCACATTTGTCCGAAAATTGTCCTTAGAATTTTGTATTTTTCACTTGTCCATTGTTACCTTTTATATTGCTGTTCGGTATGGTCTTCAACTTTTCAATCCCATCTGAAACGACTTAGAGCTTTGCAGAATTCTGCCATTAGGATTTTAGCAAATTATGGACAGAGAGATTCAGTTAGAAATGTGTATTTGAAACTGAATATTCTTCCTCTAGCAGGTATATTCCTTTTTTATCGATCTATGCTAATGTTTGATATTATTAATAATTTTACCTTAGAATGTTTTAATGGCATGTTTATAACTGGTGTGGATCTTCATAATTATAATACAAGAAATGCAGATGCTTTTCGGCGGCCACAGTGTGAAACAACCCGGTCACAGTTCTCTGCTCGGCATGTTTTGCCGAGCTCCTGGAGTCATTTACCAATTGGGGTTGTGCGTGAGCATGACCGAAGTATTTTCCGGGGAAAATTGAGGGATTTTGTAATAATATTTATCAGTTTGTTTGAGTTTGTTTTTATTATTTTTTTTAGTAGTGCCATAATGACATTTTTAGTTGTGTTGTTTTGTTAGCCCGTCGGCGGGGGATAATGTTTTGTTTTTGTTTATTTATATTGAATTATGTGTTGGAAGTTGGAATTGGCCTAACAAACCGAAAGGTTCCTTGGCGTTTGTTCGTTTGTAATTTATGTCTAACTAAAATTATGCTCCTGAAAAAAAAACAAAAAAAAAAACAATTTTGAACAGGAACCATAATGATGCAAATACCTTATCAAACAGCAAAATACAAAATTTATACAAGTCAATTATAATAAATAATACGTTTAACCTCTCGCCTAGGTCAAATTATAGTCAAATAAGGCAACTCTAAAAAACGGAACAGCCGAAAAAAAAATAAAAAATTTAAATAACAAAATGAATTTAGGGAACCAAACCAGAAGTCTTTACCAATTTACTTAATGAGTTTGTGCTTAGTCAACCATGCAAAACCCCAGGGAAAACAATGGATAGAAAACTAGTCAATTGTCTGAGAAGGAGCCAACCTAGGTCTGGCCCTAGGTTGTATTGTAGCACCTCTCTGCCTTGCCAGGGCTGATATTGTGGGAAGGGATGAAGCATCTCTACTTAGGTTTTCAACTGCCTTCTTTAGGCTACTTATTTTGTTATCAACTGACTTAATTAGGCTATTTAGGTCAGGGCTGCTATCTGCTGACATTGTGGGAAGGAATGAACCTTCTCTATTTAGGTTTTCCACTGACTTATTTAGGCTACAGACTACAATTTGAAAGGGTCTTGGTGCTAACTTAGTCTAGAGTTTGTGTAAAGCTATTTTTTCAGATTCGCGCTACCTATTTTATTAATGCCAAATTTGCTGCAATGTTTGTCAAAAACAGAAAAAAAGAAAGCAGCCCTGATGCTAACTTTCATATTATTCATTACAGCTGTTTTTGGAACGTGTTTACCCTGTGACAGATTTAAATGAATATTGTGAGGCGAAGATTAATTTCAAAATAGTAGATTATTAAAAATCACAAGATAAATAAGTAAAATTTATAAGAAATAAAGTTGTCATTTTTTCGAAGCATAGGTGGGTCAGCTCGATTTGGCTCGATTAATTCCCTTACGCCAGTGCACTCACTAGCATTTTTATTTAATAAAATAAAAATATGTAAAAATATACTGACTCTTACCTATTTCAAATATATCTGTATACAAAAATTACGAGATTTAAAGTAAAATTGTGGGCGTACAGCCAGTTCTTCCACTATCTCCCGGCTTGGGATTTCCTTGAATTTCTTCGGAAAATAAAATGGGTTCCAAAATATCTTAAAAATTGAAATTAACAGGAACGAACGATTTGTATTTCGTGTCAGCGTTTGTGCATTTACGAACATTAATTTTAGGGAATATGAAAGAGCCCAATTTTTTACTCGAGGAATCTTTAAAAAATTCAGGGATCATAGAAATACTAAGCACACCATTTCTATCCAAGGCAAAACTTTCTCTTCTTTTGGTTCATTATTTCCACCCAAAGCAATGTTAGCACGACTGCAAAGAGGCTAAATGCCAACTTGCAACCAGAAGGTAGGATCAAACAGACAACTGGCTGAGGACCCACAGATATCCGGGAACCCACTGAAGTTGATCCAAGGTACTATTTAGTGGGTGAATCAAAAATGTTTACTCCGAAATAAATAATAAATAACTTATCACTTATGGTCAGAAACTCCAAGGTATTGTAACCGAAATTCTGTTGAAAGACTTTAGTCTGCATTACTGAGATTGTAGCCAGAAATACAAAAAAACTATAGTAATAAAATCAGTTTAAATAAAAAATGTCTAAAGTCTAACATTTTTTTCCGTTTGTAATTGTAAATCTAACATAATAATTGCATCAGATATTTTCGAACAGCGTGGTAACTTCTATCTTTAACGGAAACTTTAGAAGTGGGTTTAATCTCTTGGAAAATTGTTATTTAAAACTAACCACAGATACATTAAAGACTCTTGGAATCCTATGGAAACTTCCCCGGATTGATTCTAAAACTTCTATGTCGTTGTTTAGTTCAGTGTTACGCCTGTTATTATCAGAGGCGTTTTTTGGGGAGCAGCTGACGGGGCACTTGCCCCGGGCTCAGAAGTTTTAGGGGTGCAAAAATTCAAATAAATAATCGAACGTTTATAATCATTTTGTAATTTTTGACATTTTATTAGTAAAGTAGAGAACGTAGTTAATGAAATGAAAATAATTGATAAATTATTGATTTATTTAAAATTAAAAAATGGAAATAATTAAATAATATCAATTAAATTAAAATAATTAAACATAATAATAATAATTTAAATAATAATATAAAAACAATTAAAAAATAAATTATTGATTAATAAATTCAAAATAATTTGGTCAATAAATAAAAATTTCGTAAAAATTGCTTTCCGAGTCAGCTAGAGAATGTCTTCACTCGTTTGGTACATTCAAACAAATTGTAAAAAGTAATTTGTCGTCTAAGTGAGTTTTCTTCTTTTCATGTTTTATTTTTTATTTTATTTTATTTACCTTATTTGCAATGAACCACAGTCATGGATGTATCTAGGCCATGCTGGAAATGAATAGTGGGAGTGTTTATTCAACATGGCCCCCCACTTTAGCTTGGCTTACATAGGGATACAAGTGGTGAACAACAGTTCAGCATTTTACCTTGCTTCAGTACGAATTATTTTTTTTATTATTTTTCTCTATATCTCTCCCTTTATTCCCAGCCATAAAGCTTTGTGGGAGGAATAAGATGGTGAAATTTTTATTTTTTTCAATTTTTTGTTGAACAAGCTTCAAGCAATTCAAGCTCTAAATTTTGAGTTGAAAGGATTCAACTTTATCGTTGAAGTAGGCAGTTTTTCGATTATTTTTTCAATACAACAGCAACCTTCATGCAAAATTTATGGTTAATTTTTTTAAACAACACAAATAGCCCTGGAAGAGACAATAATCCGTGAATATAATGGTTCTGGGAATGGTTTTAAGTAGTCCCTTCAGCTCAGATGATCTTGGAGATATGAAGCTACAGAAGCGGGTGTTTGAGACTAAGATTAGGTCAGTAATGGACAATGGAGCAGAAGATTGGGAATTTGATAAAGATGTGATATTATAAAGACTACAAATAGAGTATTATAGAAGGATGCTAAGTTTAAGTGAGAAGTTTAATAGCTTGGTTATTAAAGGCGACTTGGAAATTTTGTCCTTAAGAAGTGGGAGGCTAATAAAATACTGAAGCACTGGGAAAGAGGAGTAAGTATTGAAAAGTATAGGTTAATGCGGGAAGCATTGGCGGAGTCTCTGTTAGACGAAAGAAGATGTTCTGTATGGAGCAGATTAAGGCAATTTTGGATTCGTGTGCATTGTCAGGAGAATGGAATAGAGGGTATGGTATGGGGTAGACAAGTGGAAGAGATGTCCAAACAGGTATATTCTATTTTAGTCGATCAGGAAATTCAGAAGTGGGGTGCCAGATCAGAACGTCTGACTTTCTTAGTTTTATTCTAGGGTAAAAAAAATGGGAGGAGGATGCTCATTTTGGAACTGGGCTATCTAGGGAGAATATTAAGTGGGTAACTTTTTGTAGATGTAATTTTATGCCACTTTGAGGAAGAAGAAGATATTTGGGAGGGGTTAGATTGAAGAGTGATCCTTACAGCTGCCCGAGGTGTGGAGATTGGGAGGAAAATTTACTCCACTTTCTGGGGAAGTATAAGGGTTAATGGTTTGAAAAAGGAAACTTTTGGATTGGATGAGGGGGGATGAGCATTGGGTGGAAAAATTGTTGGGAAAAGGGGGTTTTATTAGTACGAAGAATCTGGCACAGTTTATTCGTGTGGGTATAACCCATAGTGAGGTTGTTAGGTGATGACTTTTGTTTGTTGGTATTATTGTTTTTGAATGGTTTTCTGTGCTTTAATCGTCTTGATCAAAAGTTTGAGTGGAATCCTTTAATCGTATTTTGTTCTTTTTTTTGTGTTCATGGCCCTGCGTTTTTTTTTGTATCAAATAAACGATACTATAACAGCAATACTAATAGCTCTTATAGTATACTAATTGTACTAATTGTACAATTACTAAAAACTATACTAATTGCCCACTGATGCAATTCGTGAATATCACTGGTCATGGTAATTTTGTTCTATCTCAATCTAAAGTTGATGCATTACTTCCTGACCTTCTTCGTCTTCAGCCAACGTCACAATTTCTTGGAGTATAATCGGTGAAAAAACCATTTTCTCTTGCTCATCAGTTCAAACTGAGTTTTCTTGAGGTTTTTGTAGTTTTTGTCTGGTTAAAGTTTGTTTGAAAGTGATCCAATTTTCAATGGTTAGATTTCCTTTTCAAAAAGCCAAAAAACACCTGCCAACATTTGATCCCTCCTGGGCCTCTTCCTTGAAATATTCTGAAAGACTTCAGAAGCTTTTACTGTTATTTTGTCATCCAGAGAAAATATGTACCACATAATCAGCCATTATGACCTTGATAAGACCCTCATAATATAAATAGGCTACCATAACTACCAAGGTATTATGTGGATTTTTACCAACAGAGCAAACTAATATCCATATATACATGATGTTTCGGTTACTGCTGCCAAGAAAGCTAGGATAAGTAGCATGCTGTGTAATCACTTAATTCCTTCTTGATGAGTCAATCGGAAATAATGTTTAGTTACTTATACTAAGACCTGGTCAACTTAAGTAATTTGTAATTGCAACTGAAAAAATATACGTCCTTAATCCATAATAAATGTGAAATTCTCTACGTATTTTGTTTTGGAAGTTCAAACGCAGAAATTTTGTCTCACAGTTCTAATTATTACCTCAAAAAGTTGTGAACGAAAAGGCATCCATTTTTAAAAAAAAAGCTAAGGGCCTCTTCACTTCACATGTGTTTCATAAATTGAATAAATTGACGATACTCGAGGAGATATAGACTAATAGATTACTGAAAGCATTGGACGCACCAAAAAGCCTCAACTGTAAAGTACGATAAATTTTGCGGAGTAATAAGCAAGTATTGCATTTGTGATTAAGTACTATAGAGCGCATTTTAATTCATTTATTTAATTAATTTTATTTTTATAAATTTTCAACAGAAAATAGTATTGTAAAACGGAAGGCAGCCATACAGATCACATTTTTTTTCAAAAAAGTAAACATTTGACGATTGGCCATCCGCCAATAAAATGCATATTAGTCTGTAAATGTATATTGATACCTCATCTCTGAGGCTTTCCCCCGAGATTTATCTTAAAGTAACCCCATCCTAGAAAAGTTCGGGTAGAAACATAATTTTTTCTGATTGTTCTAAATTCAAAGTGAAAAAATCTCCTTCAAAGTTCCAACCTTTTTACACCTTTGTTAGTTCGAATCATGCCATGATATCACCAAATTTTAGGTCCCAATGATGATTTTTTGTTATGGACCCACAAGTTGATAAATTGGGCTCTGCTAAAAGCAAGGAACCATGGATACAGGAGCTAAAGCAAGGACATAGAATCAAAGAAATACCAGAGAGACACAAGGCAAAATCAGAACCAAAAATTAGTGTGCATAGAAGACAGACAGTGACAAGTGAAAAGACGCCGGAGAAGTCAAGTCTCCAACATGTTTTAATTTTCCAGCAAAATAGGAATAATATCTATGCTGTTGAGGAGCAGTGGAGACGTCAATCTCACAACATGTCTTAGTTTTTCAGACAAACAGAAATAATATTTATGCTGTAGAGGAGATGTGGAGTCGTCAAGCTTCCAATACGTCTTAGTTTTTTGGCCAAATAGGAATAAAACTTATGCTGTGGAGAAGTGGAGACGTTAAGCCCACGACACGTCTTTGTTTTTCAGCCAAATATGAGTTACAGTTATGGCGTTTAAAGCCATAACATAGAAAAACTTCTACATAAAGGAAGATGACAGACGGGGTGGCTTTAATTCAATGGCACAAACTCTCTAAACTTCTCAATATTTTTACTATTTTTCTCGCATTTTCTTGTATTTTGTCTTTAATTTTCTCTGTTTTGTAAATTGTAAATTTTAGACCCTTATTCGAATTTCTGCTTGCATGCTTCTCCTAGCTCCTCCAGTATTCAGTATTATGGGGTAGTGTTCTTGTGTTATATATAATTGGTAAGCTGCATTGTAAGCTGGTCGACATTGGTAAGGTGCAAGATAAAGAAGCTCGGCAAACTCTAAACATGGAGCTAACGAACCGTTTCATGCCCTAAACTTGGATAAGGAGGTAAACTGTGACCCTGAGCTAAGATTTGAGACCTTGAAAAATCCCCTGGAGCATTCCGTTGCTTATAATTACAAATGAGAATTTGAAATGTGCAATCGTTTCTTTTTTACAAGTCGGGTGGATTTCAGCTTTAGCATAGGCTTATTTGAAACCACAAAAAAAAAAGAAACAGATCATAAACGAAATCAACTCAGATTATGTTAAAAACCTGGTCATGTTAATTTCTCTTTCGTGATTATAAATGTTATATCACTGAAAACTGGGAGACCTAGAAAAAAAAAAACCTAAACAGGGCCAGACATGTCATCAGAAATAAACGTGAACGTCCCTTCGCTGAAAATTAGAATAACTTTCAAATACCTGTTCATAAATTCAAAGTAGTCGTCCAGCTTCTGGTCTGAGACTGAGCTCTTACATACTTCCAAATCGGCTTTGGGATAATAGTGAATGTAATTGACACACATCTCGTCAGAAATGCTAAAGCCGCCAAGAGTAACATTTTCTCTATTTGTTGTATCGTACCAGCATGATGTGACTAATGAATCACCCTAAAAAATTAAAAAACCTTTTATTTTTTACTTTTGCCAAATCATTTTTAAACACTTTTTTTTAAGCTTTGGCTGTTTAAGGTATTAAATCTTCAAAGGCCCAGTTTTCAAGAAATCAGTTACCCGTCCACAGGCTCGGTATTCATCATGTGCAAGTGGTTCTATGACCCTTGATTGTTTTAAAGTTAGGCGTGGCCTTAAAATGGAGTTTTACAATTGATTAACTAAAAAAAAAAACACTTTTCCACAAATTGAGTTTTTCAAAGAAAACTAAAGTGCTCCATTAAACAAAAACTAAGCAAAAATAGAATTAAATAATCTACCAAGTGTAAAACTACCACAAATCGGCATCGATAAATAAATGAAACCAAAAACGAACAGAAATTGCGATAAATAACCGAGTCAAACTCAAAACGAAAAGAAATTAACACGGGTAGGGCTCAAAACCCCTATGCCTTCCCAAGGGCAGAATATAATTTGGACTTTGCGGAAAAAATGCAAATGAATGTGCATTGTCAATTTAATATACATATTGCTGATATTTATTCCTTAAAATGTTAATAATATTTGATTTATTAAAGTTATAAAAGTGAAAAATTTTAAATGTATTTTTTCAAGTGCATTTATTTTTTAAACATAATGGGCAAATTACAGAACTGTGGGGGGGGTTGACCTACGCAATGGCCCTAGACATACAGTTACAAAACCGTTTAGCTATGCTCAACAAAATGGCTATCTTAAATTTTGATTAGAAGGGTTTGGAAAATTATGAGCTAAAGAGGAGGGCTGATTGCCCACCAGTCACTTTTGACTCCTAAAGAGGGCACTATAACTTTGAATTTCCATCAAATTAGCTCATTTAAAATATCAATGCTATTACTAGCTATGGTAGAGCAGCACTACCTATGATGTTGCTTATATGTCCTTTAATACTTGCATGCGTATAGTTTTTTCGTTTTATCGAAACTTCCCCTAAACGATTCAACTTGATGCCCGTAATGTCATTAGTTACAATAACCGTAGAGGCAGTATCAAAAGTATAAACATAGTGTCTTCTGGCTAGTTCAAAATCCGTCACAACTTAACCTGAAAGATCTAGCTCAATAATGTGAACCGCTATTGTGATATCGGTTTGTCACTCTATTGACAATCTACATGATCATATTTCGTTTTGATTTAGTTCAGTATCTGCCTAAATATTCATTGAAAGTTTCACCTTAAAACTCTTTGCTTGTGTAGTAGCAATAATTGCAGTAGTAGTAGTAGCATTAGCATGAGTTATGAACTAGCTTCCGCTGTGTTAAAATCTAATTAGTGTTTTCACTCTTGGTATTTGCGAGTCGAAATTCCCCGTGTGTAACTTGAACATTTACAGACCCTGCATGTCCCGGGACTTTCCTAAGTGATATTAGTGACCTTGGTTTTTGTTAATGGGATTATAGGATTTGTATTATAGTCCTGAACAGTGAAAGAAATCAGAGATGAGATTTTTAGTACTGGTGAAACCCCTGGCAAAAAAAGAAAAAATGATGCAATTAGATCACCCCCTGAAGAACTCCAACCTGAGATTATATTACTCCCTGATGATTCCCCACCAATTGAATCACTACCTAGCTCTTTAGATCAGCCATATTATTATATTGTGACCATCAAGAAAACCAATGGTCAACCCTTTACTAGTGATCGGTTAATGGATATTAGATAGCCTATATTTCTACTAGCTAATTCAACTTTCGAAGTAGTTTTCCTGAAAGACGGTCTGATAGATCTTTATTTTACCTCTCACAAGGCCGCGAATTCAGTCCTTTCAAAGTCTAAGGAACTTGAGGGTTCCAAAATCTTTGCCACTTCAAAAGAAGTAGAAAAGTCGTATAAAAACGTGATTTATGGTGTTGACACCGGTATATCAATAGAAGAATTTACAGCTGAACTAATTGATTCTTCAGGTCATTGATTCTTCGGAGAAAAATGATGGTAATTTTATACCCAGTCGCTCAGTGCTCATTGTATGCAAAAACGAGTTGCAAAGAGAAATTTCTTTGTTTGGTATGGCACTTCATCATAAGTCCTATAAACCAAAGCCTCTACAATGCACAATTTGCCTAGCTCATGGTCATTGCAAAACTAATTGTAAACAGTGACTCCAATCATGTCGAAAATGTGCTAAACCTAGCCACGTTACAGAAAATTGCACCAAGAAAGACGCCTACTGTAAAAATTTCAATAATAAGGGGCACATGGCACTTGAAAAGCAACTTTGTCTGGCCTATCCCAAGAGAGCCGAGAACCTCCGAACCTCTGTGAGATTGAACTTGCCCTACTCCGTCAGAGCCGCTACAATCCCTAGACAACCAACTCCAAATTGACCCTTAAATAGCCAAACTGAAGTTTCAAAGAACCAGAGGAAACAGGTCCCACCCCCAATAGATAAAGGCTTCTCATTTACCCAATGTTCCACTCAATTTCCTCTACTTAACGCCAAATCGCAGCCTTCCTCTTCCCAACTTCCAGTTTTATCGCATCCACAAGTTATTCATCATTATAATCAAGAATGGCAAAGGTTAGCCACATACCTCGCAGTTTTTCATCTTATCGAGGTTGGCAGTGAACCCTGTTGAACTGAAAAATATCCTTAAAAAAGGCCATTACTACGCTCCTAGGAGAGGAAATCTGGCAAAAAGCTACGGTCCGACTTTTATCCTTCAAAGAAGGCATGGAATGCCATTCTAACTCAACATTTCCTACGATCCCAACTGTTACCAAGTTCCCCAGAAATTTGAAAGAATCACCAGCACCTGAAACGATGGTAGAAGCCCCAAGCCATAGCAAAAAAAAAAAAAAAAAAAAATAAAAACAAACAAACAAGAAAAAGCCGAACAGCACAGTAACACAGAAATTGACGACCCCTCACGAAGTCTCTTCGGGTGAGGATGATGTTCAAAGCAAAACCCAAGCGAGAAGATACCCAACAAGAATGCCTGACGACTAATGAATGCGTGAATTTTCGTTTTTAACTAATATATCCCTTTCTAATAACATTGCTTTTAATTATTCCGATGTAGAAAGTAACCAGCATGCCAACCCTATAAGTAGCCCCGATGATACCTTAACTCATGCTAATTGTAAATACCTTGATATTCTCGATTTTGCTACCAATGTCAAGCCAAAACTAGTCAATAATAATTCCCTTAATGTTCTTTGTTTCAACATCAGAAGCATCCGGGATAAGTGGCTCAAGTTTAAAGACTTAATTTTATTCATTGGTGTCTGGCCTTTTGACGTAATAGAATTAACAGAGACATGGCTTTCCGATAATGATGACACTAGTGATTTTTTGTTCCCTGGTTACCAAATAATTCATATGCCGAGGAGATTGACAAAATGTTCTGGGGGTATTTCACTTTACATCCGTTCGAATGTAAATTTTACCAGGCTATCAGAGGCCGGATTTATTTTCTATACACAAATAAATCTCAGATGTATTTATTCAATTATTTTTAACATAGTTATCGGACAAAATTCCTATATACTCTCTTGTTTTATAAACCTCCTCCATTTCCGACCTCATGTTTTTCTAATCTGTTTGATGATTTCTCTAATTTTATTTATCTATCCCATAAGAAGGCAATAGTTCTTGGGGACTTTAATTGTAACCTACTCAATGTTGGTAAAAATATTGAATCTGACACTTATTTTGAATCAGTAGCCGCGAGTGGTCTTCTACGCACAATTTTTTTCCGCAGTAAAGTTGATCCTGTGAGATCAACTTCAACATTAATTGATAACATTTTTGTATCTATTTCCCTGGGAAATGACCTGTCCTCAAATATAATATTTTCGGATCTGTCAGACCATTTTCCTATTTACTTGTCACTACCTTCGCAACCACTACCTCCACGCTCTAGAATTAATATTCCAAGACCTACTAGAAATTACAGCTCTGCAAATATAACCCGTTTTATCGATTGTCTAAGAACCACTGACTGGTCCGATGTTTTAAATTGTCAAGAGGTAATGGTTTTGCTCAAAGGCTAAGTGAGATTATCCATTCAACTTTTCATATTCGTAAACCTAACCGGAAAACTATCCCTATATGCGCCTTGATGTCACATAGCCTCATTGTCTCCTCAATCGTAAACACAAATTATATTAGTTAGCCTATAAGACCAGTTGTGATATTGACCTATCAAATTATAAAAATTATAAAACTTATACACTAAACTCATCCGCGAGGCGAAGAAAAATTATTATTATATAAAAATTCTCAATTGCAAATGAAACCTGAAAAAGATTTGGTCCACCATTAATGATATACTCTCAAAAAATAGAAAATCAAAGTCTATACCTATTCGCCTTAAAGACACAAATGACAGATTAATTGACCCTTTACATGCACCTGACGCATTTAATAATTATTTTTCTAATGTTCCTCATATTGACTTCCGCTCCTCCTTACAGGCTGTACTCCCTTGCTTCAATTCTAGATCCATGTTTTTCTGCCCAATTGATAGCAATGAGGTACTTCAAATCATCGGTTCTCACCCTATTAGTTTTACACCTGAGTGTCTTGGATTAAGTAATAAGCTCCTGAAAACCATATCTCCTTTTGTATACGAGCCCATCAAGCACATTACCAACTAATCTTCAACCCACGGAGTTTTCCCTGATTTACTAAAGTCAGCCATTGTTATTCCGGTTCTGAAAAAGGGTTATCCAACTGAGATAGGTAATTACCGCCCAATCTCAATTCTTCCTGTTATATTCAAAGTGCTCGAGAGAATTATCTTCGGACGTCTGTCTCCCTTTCTGTTTGGCAGTCAGCATTCCGTACCCTTGATTTCTCCTTACTAATATGGCTTTAGGGCGAAATTCTCAACTTCTCATGCTCTAATTGACGCCACACAATTCATACGCTCACAACTCGACCTTAAAAAAACTGTATTGGGCTTATTTTTGGATTTCTCTAAGGCCTTTGACACGGTCGATCATAGTATTTTAATAAGTAAATTAAATAGTTACGGTATTCGTGGTGTTCCCCTCTCTTGGTTTGATTCTTATCTATCTGGAAGGGTAGATAGTGTGAGCTTAGGTGGAGTATCCTCTCAGCCCTTACCTGTTCGAAGAGGTGTCCCGCAAGGCTCCGTTCTAGGCCAGATTTTATTTCTCCTATATATCAATGATCTTGTTATGGACCTGGGCCCTTCAATGTATCCTGTACTATTTGCTGATGACAGCAACATCTTCATCACTGGCACAAATTTACCATTGGCAATAACCTCTGCCCAAGTCCTTCTGAACAGAGTCCAGGCGTGGTGCCTTACGAATAACATGATCATTAATAGCCAAAAAAGTCAAGTAGTATTATTCAGAACCCCCTACAACAAAGACGTAATCCAGCATGCTCTTGGTCTCAAGTACTCCTCCGACATCCTCCCACAAGCGGAGGTTGCCAAGTTTCTTGGTGTATTTATTGACTCATGCGTGTCATTCTCTAATCATATTTCTTACATCACAGCAATAATTTTGAGACAAGTAGCTATGATTAACCATGTGAATTATTTTCTTCCTCCTGACATCCTAGTTACCCTCTATTATTCCTTTATTTTTCCTTACTTTTTTATTGCGGATCAGTTTGGGGAAATACAAACCGGTCCTTCACTAAAACACTCAAATTTTCCCAAAACCGTGCGATTAAAGCAGTTTTTCGGCTTCCCCGTCTATATCCAACCTGTGATTTGTATATATTTGTATATATGTATGGCATAGCTACACTGGATCAAATCATACAAAAACTGAACTTATCGCTTGCTTACTCTGCTTTCCACAATAATCGTCCTCCTCAACTACTGACCTATTATAATATTAATAATTAGGAAGCCCACTGTCTCCGTTCATCCAATAGAGCCTTTCACGCTTTACAACAATGTAACAAAACTTGATAATATAATTTAATCTTTCAACTTTTAATCAATTTGCTTTAATTACCCATATTCATTCTTCTATCTTTTTTTCAGTGTCACTTTAATTTTTCTTTTTTTTTTGGTCCATAACAAGTTTTCTTCCACGATCTTTATTGTTATTGATGTTTGTGTTATGTTTTTATTCGTCTAATAATAAATTGAATAAATTGAAAAACCCTTTGCTTGTGTAGTAGCAATAATTGTAGTAGTAGTAGTAGCATTAGTAGCAGTATGCACATAGCGTTTTTTCCAACATCCCCTTCAACACACGAGGAAATTTTTAAATTAATACCATCAAGCGATCCTGAAGCATTGCTGATACGTTCTCTTGACAATCTATATGGGCATAGTTTGTTTCGACTTATTTCAATACAGTTACAATATTGCCCAACATTTTTGCCGTAATACCCTCAGGGCTGTAGTAGCAGAACCAGTAGTTATAGTAGTAGCAGTAGTAGTTGTGGCAGTAATAATAACGGTAGCAGTAGTAGCAGTTGTAGGAGTGGAAACAGTAGCACTATGATGAAAATACTGTCTTTTGGTTAATTCAACATCCCCCACAAAAAGGGTTGTAAGTTTTAATTTCACACACGAAGCTGTTCCTAAGATATTGCTGATTTACCCTTTTGACAACCTGCATACGGATGGCAAGTTGTCATCCGTAAAACAGAAATTTTCAGAAATATTCACTGAAAATTTCACCTTCATACCCTTAGGTATAGTTGTAATAGTAGTCACAGCAGTAGTATTACTTCTCATTTTAATACGATCCATTGCTATGACATCGTCGATTTACTCTTTTGATAACCTGTATATTCATATACTTCTTGAAATCTTCATTTTAATGCTTTTAACCTTACAAGTAGATGCGATAGAAGTAGTAGTTGGAGCAATAGTAGTAGTAGAAATAGTAAATGTTGCAATAGTAGAAGTGTTAGTAGTTGTGTGCACATATTACCTTTTGGTCAAATGATCTTCCCCTTTAAGTATTCCCTGAGAGTTCCAACTGTATACACAATTCAATTTTTAAGATACGCTATTTTGACAATCTAAATGGACATAGTGTCTTCTGTTAGTTCGAATTTGCCATGGATGTTCTTTCAAATTCTACCTTCATAGACTTAGCATTAGTATTACTATAATCACAGTAGTTTCGATGGTAGTAGAAGTAGTTGCAGTGTTAGTGTTGTATTAGTAGCAGTAGTAGCAGCAGTATTGATAGTAGTAGTAGCATGTACATACTGCCTTTTGGTCAGTTGAACATAGCTTTCATGTTTCCCCGGAAGTTGTCCTTTGCTGTCCACTTTTGACACCTTTCGACGCCCTTTTCACCTTAATACTCTAAGCTTTACAAGTTGTTGCAATTGAATTAATAGTTGGAGTAATTTAGTAGCAGTAGTGTAGTAGCAAAAGTAGCAGTGGTATTAGTGTTAGTAGTGACAAGCATATATTACCTTTTTGACAATTAATCTTCCCCTTTAAGTATTCTCCGAAAGTTCCAACGTAATACCTGAATCAATTCTTGAGATACGCCCTTTTGACAATCTACATGCACATAGTGCATTTTGATTTAGTTCAAATTCCCGCTCAATATTCTGTCAAAATTTCACCTTCATGCATGTACCCTTAATTCTACTAATATCATAGTAGTAGTGGTAGTAGTAAGAACAGTAGCAGCAGCAATAGCGTATTATTATTAGTAGTAACAGCAGTAGCAAGATTAATAGCAGTAGTAGCAAGTACATTTTGCCTTTTGGTCAATTGAAGATCCCACTCATAATGCTCCTGAAGTTTCCTCTTGATACGAAGAGCCATTCAAAAATATTGCTGATACGCCCGTATCAGCAATCTGTATACACATTGTATGTTTTGATTTAGGTGAAATTTCCCCTCAACGTTTTCCAGACTTTTTTTCAATATCCTCAGCCTTAGTAGTACTCGCTACAGAAGTAGTAGTTTTAGTGATAATAGTGGTAGTAATAATAGTACTTGTGGTAGCAGTAGAAGTAGCAGCAATTGTAGTAGTAGTGGCGTACAAATACTGCCTTTTTGGTCAATAGATTATCTCCCTTATCCTGTCCTGAGCATTCCAAATTAATTAACTCAGTCATTCCTGAATTACACTCTTTTGACAACCCATATAAACACAACTTGTTTTGATGTAGTTCAACACTTGGCTCAACATTCTCTGAGAAACACATCTTAATGTCCTTCGTATTTTGGGAAAGTAAAAGTAAAACATTCATACCTTTTCTCAATAACATATACTATATGTAAACGATGAACAAATAGCGTAACTTACAGCGCTTGCCCTGAGGCCTCGAAGGGCGGGGGGGGTTGACATCCCCAAACGCATAATTTCTGAACTTTTCAACAATGCCGAAAAAAACTTATGTCTCGAAACTACTTTTGGATGTTTGTCTTGGGAAATGATGGGCGGGGGGTGGGTGGTGGCTGTATCTACTTAGAAAAGTTAAAATTGGATCAGGCTTCTCTTGCCTCCATCGTGGATAGCAAACAAAAAGAACTAGAGCATATCCAAAGTGGTTTGCGCAATGAAATTGAACAAAAAGTCCGTGATGAACAAAAAGAACTTGAGCACTGTTCCTCCTTCGGGGCTCAACTCTGCTGTTGCAGAAGACATAGTTTCCAAAATTCACGATGCAATCCTGCTTGAATACTCGGCTAAGTTTAGCTCTTTTGAAAAAATGTTATCTGGGCTCAAAAACCAAATTGGATCTCTGGAGGACAGAATTGAAGTGATCGAACTGAAAATAGATGATATGGACCAAAAAACGAGATTGGATGCACTTATTTTCAGTGGTTTAAAGCAAACTCAAGGAGTCAGCGTTGTCAACTCAAGGAGAAATTATCGGAAACAAAATGGGACTACCGGATATTGCAAAGTCGCACATACTGAACATTCATCTGTTCCAGTCTTTATCCAGTCCGGACAGTTCTAACGTGTCTCCCGTTAGCGTTGTATTTCGTAACCAGGAGGTTGCTAAATCTGTTTTTCTAGCGGAATCGAACCTAGCGAAAACAGATATATTTGTGTCGGAGTACTTAACTAGGAAGAGGAAATAATTGCTTGACTTGGCTCGCAATAAACTTGGTTCAAATAACGCATGGTCCATAGAAGGAATGATTTTTGTTAAGTAGGGTCCAAACACAAGAAAACTCCGAAGTGCTAATGATATTATCAGTCAAGGACCCTCAGCTTAATGTTTGAATTTATTTGGGCTATTTTTGTTCAGTTTTTCATTTTCTTTTCTCTCTTATTTATATGCTTTTCTGCCTTCATGTGCATTTCCCTTATTGTTTTTGTCTTTATATTTGTTCTCCTTACTCCTTACTGTGTACGGTTAGTTCATGTTAGGGTCTCATGATCGTTTAAAAAATTACGAAGACAATAGGCTAGTTCTGGATGATGTATTCGCAGACATTTCATTTGATGGATCACAATAGAAAGATGGACTAGCAAAATGTACAAAAGATAGTGGAACATCTTTATGCCCGAGAGGAAGACTAACAGTTCCAGGGTATAAAGTTGAGTATAAAGGTCGTTCTCTTATGCAGAGAGGAAAACTAACAGCTTTGATCAAAAGTGATGTGGATTATAATGTAACAGATA
>JAQQPU010005941.1:0-11291 GCA_029168905.1 Artemia sp. Kazakhstan ARC1039 | reverse complement strand
TAAATGACGTGAAAGTGAATGTAATGGATTTTTCTGTTCCAGGGTATAAAGTTGAGTATAAAGGTCGTTCTCTTATGCAGAGAGGAAGGCTAACAGCTTTGATCAAAAGTGATGTGGATTATAATGTAACAGATGACCATTCGCTCTGGCTTGAAGGTAAAGTTAAAACTCTGTTTATTGAAACAAGGTCGTCAAGCTTGGAAAATTTGATAATGGGAATGGTATATAAAGTACCATCATTTTCAGATAATGATTTCATAGAAGCTTTTGAAAGTGTTTTGTCGAAAGTTACAAGAGAAAATAAAAAGACAGTTATAATAAGTGATTTTAAATATTGATCTGTGGAATTCAGATGGCCGTGTTGATTTTCTTAACATAATGTTGTCGTCTTACTTATACCCTTTAGTATCAATTCCCACGAGAATAACGCAGTCTTCGGCAACTCTAATAGATAGTATTTTTGTTGATGGCCAATTATTAATAGATTGTTCGGCTGACATTCTTATTAATGATGGATCAGACCACCTTATGTTGATTGGCAGATTTGACATTATAAATATCAGGGTACCAAAAAATAAGCTTAAATATCGAGATTTATCAGAAAATAGTTTAAAAAACTAGCTGAAAATTTAGACTATGTTGATTGCTCGGAAGTTTTTAAAAGTAAATGCGCAAATGAGCCTTATAATTTGTTTCTGGATACATTTCTTACGGAGTTTCATAAGTGTTGTTCAATTAAACAGCTAAGAAAAAGAAATACTCCAAGGAAGGAATGGATGACAAGTGGTATCCTTGCCACAGTAAAAATGAAGAATAATTTGTATAAAGATTATCTAAAAGACCCCATGGATCAGAAACTCCAGATTTTCGAAGAATACTGAAATCGACTGAATAAAATAAAGAGGTATGCTGAAAATCGTATTATGAAAAGGAATTTGATCAAATTAAAGAAAATATGAAGAAGATCTGAAGAAAAAGTAATGAAGTACTGGGCCATAAAAAATTAAAGGAGCAAATAAAAAAGATAACTTTTGGTGATGAAATAGTTAATGATCCGGAAAAAATTGCTGAAAATTTATGTAAGTATTCTTCAAAGGAAGGTTCAAAACTGTGTCATGAAGCTGCTAAAAGATCATTTAGCTCCCCTGTTCCCAAAATCTTACCACGAAATGTAACTTCCGATCCCCTGTTTATGGAATGTGACGAAAATTAAATAAATGAAATAATTATGAAGATGAAATCTCAATCTTGTGGAGTTGATGAAGTTTCGATAAAAATAGTTAAAACAACTAAAAAAGTTGTTATCCCTATTTTAGCTTATTTAATAAATTTCTGTCTTGAAAAGGGAACTTTCCCAGAAAGGCTTAAAGTGGCACGTGACATACTCTTTCATAAAGGAAAGTAAAAAAATTACTCGCGCAATTACCGGCCCACATCTTTTCTGCCTTTTTTTCCCAAGATTTATGAAAATGTGGTTTATAAAAGAATATATGATTACCTGTAGGACCAGGATATACTTTGCAAAACGCAGTTGGGTATTCGGAAAGGGCTTTCAACGGATCTTGCCATTTTAAAATTGGTTGATTGGGTGAACGATGCATTTGATAAAGGCCTAATACCGGCAGCATTATTGTCAGACATTAAAAATGCACTTGACACTATTGATTTTGACAAATTACTTCAGATACATAACGTATCTTTAAAATAATTTCACTCGTATTAAACTTCCCAAGTTGCTGGCTGGACTTCTTCGTTATTCATCAAGAGAAGTGGAAATCTGCTTGAAACGGAATGGCTGTGACGTTTCAGAATCCTTGCATAATAGATGAAATAATAGATAATAGATTCGCCGCGGCATTCAATAAGATCCAATGAATCTAATTAAAAGGAAGCACACACAAAAGCCAAATTAGGCCAGTAGCCTATGAGAAATCCAAAAATACCCAAGACAATGAACAAGTCCCAATGGGGGGCCCTGGGCCTATCAAAAAATTCATATGGTTTCTAAGGGAATTTGATATCATTTTCTTCCGTCTCTGCTTTAAATGAAAAAAAGATTAGCTTTTTGGCATCTTTGCTTTCAATTATAAAAAATGGGGTATTATCATTTAAAAATGATAGCCCTCTGTCCCCCCCCCCCTATAGGCAATAACATACAATTTTTTATAAATCATATTTTTGGGGTCACCTCCGTTTCGATATTCAATTCCCCAACCTTGTACATAGTCTATAGCTAAATTTTGTCTCAATAAAAGATTAATTTTTTTTTTTGGGGGGGGGGGGTAAAAATTTTCAGAAAGGAGATTGTACTTTCTTTAATCTATCAGGCGTTCAATAATTGTGTATTAAACATTAAGAAAATGTATCTAAAAATAGCAAAAGAAAACGAATTCTAGAAACTTACGATTCAGCTGTTGCAACAATCTGTTGACTATCAATTTTAAAATCCAACTGAACCTGTATAATGTATGCGTTCCATTCAACTTAAAAATACAATTTTTGACTAAGAATGATGTAAGATCTTATAGCAATTGGGAAACTGCATTCTAAATGGTTTAATCTCATCAAACAGTTCGTGGTAACGAACTGTAAGTAAGGAGCGACCCGGCTCAATAATAACCGAAACTCTAAAAAACAGATACCAATTTGATACCTGTAGATACATCAAAAGAATCGGATTTTTATGCTGATTTCAAATATATATTTCATCAAGTTTACTGTTACCCATCAAAAGTTACGAGCCTGAGAATATTTGCCTTAATTTCAAAAAAGGGAGAAAACACCCCATAAAAGTCATAGAATATTAATGAAAATCACATCATCTGATTCAGCATATCAGATAACCCTTTTGTAGAGATTTAAATCTCCTATATGTCAAAATATGGAATTTATATTTTTTCTGCCAAAAAGATCACAGATGCGTGTTTGTTTGTTTTTTCTTCCCAGGGGTGATCATATCGACCCAGTGTTCATAAAATATCGCGAGAGGGCTAATTTAAACAGAAATCAAAAGTTCTAGTGCCCTTTTTAAGTGACCAAAAAAATGGAGGAAAACTTGGTCCCTTCCCGAGCTCATTTTTTCCCAAAGTCACCGGATCAAAATTTTGATATAGCCGTGTTTTTCAACATAGTAGAAAAATCTAATAACAATATCTTTAGGTGTAAAATGAACCGCCACAGTCTCCGGGGGAAGGGCTGCAAGTTGTGAACTTTGCCCATTGTTTACATATAGTATTTGTTATTGGGAAATATACAGCCATTTTTTTGGGGGGGGGATGTTTGATTGGTGTGGATTTTTAACGGAAGAATCTTCCTTTGGGAGGGAAATTTCTGATAAGTGAATATTCTAGGGGAAATGTTACACTGGGGGTGGGGGTTGACAGAATTATTATGCGAAATGCTTTTTAATTGTCTTAAATTCTCTTTGCCAAATTTTTTATATGGAGATGTTCCGGGAATTATCCGGGGTTTTTTCCCACGCGTTTTGTTTTCTGGGAAATAATTTCCATGAAAGGGGGCATTTCTGGAGTGATCGAGAAACCGATTAGAGATTAAAGTCTTATTCCAATAAAAAAAATGCTAAGGATAATTTTTCAGGGTGAATCGTCCACAAGCTATTTTACAGAGAGGGGGGATTCTTAGCGAGGAAGGAACTATTTGGAGAGAATTTGACGGGGGGGGGGGGGGCGCGCTACGTTGGATGAAATTTCGACGGAGGATTTTTCAATGAGGGGGCGGGGTATATTTCATAGAAGGCGAGCCAGATTTACCACCATTATTTGAAAAACGAACAGAAACTATGCAATATATGAAGCGTTGCCCCTTCCTCAATACCTTATTCTTTACGCTAAAGTTTGACTGTTTAATAAAATTGAAACACAGGGGCTTTTTAATTAGAATAGGAAGCTTCTTTAAAAGTGCTAACAGCTTTAGCGGAAAGAGCAAGGTATTGACGAGGGGGCGAACCGGTACTTTTCATTCAGCTGGTACCCACGCGATATATTGCATAGGGAAGATGCTAAAGGAAACTTGTCAAATGTATTTAATTTCATAAGGACGATACTTTTGTCAACATATGAAGAACCGTGTATATTGCAATTGTATCTCTCTGTTTTATATGTAAAATAACACAAGAGAAGAAAATTAACGAACAAGAAATTAGTGAAGAATTATGATATACAAAGTGATATTTGGCAGGGATAGTCACTAGTGATAAATCAAAAGGGGTGGCACCGTGATTGGGTGATTTTCTGGGATTCGGGGAACCAAATTTTCGGAGTGACACATACGATTTTCGAGGAATAATGCAAGCCACGCTTGATTTTTAATCAGAAAAATCGAAACACTTAACCACACGAGAAAAGAAAAGCTTCGACCTTGCGGTTGACGGAACAAAGAATTGCCGCAAAATTAATTCGAAGTCAACCGAATGCCGCCACCTCCGCCGGTGGTGGCGTGCGTGCGGCGTGCCGTTGGCTTCGCGACACTTCGGTGGCGGTCAGCCGGGCCTCTCGTTGGCGGAGTTCGGTCGACGCACCGGTGTGGCATCGGGGTCTAGTTCAAATTATATCACCTGTTCAACACACAGATGAGATCAGTCTTCATTTCAAATTTACCAAGATATTTGATGTATCCAAGACTCGAGATTTCCAGATTGCAAATTTTTGTTTCAAGTACTTCAATAACCTTCTTCCATCTTCATTTCAAAATCTGTTTACATTAAATGAAGATCTGCACACTTACGACGCACGACATTCTTGTGACATAGTCTACGAAAAGAGCTTCTTTTTTAGTAAGATTTTTTGCACTGACTATTTGGAATTCACTCCCCTTAGACATCAGAAATTCAATCAATCTTATATCCTGTAAGTGAGCAGCAAAGGGTCATTACAGGAAAAGTGTTTAGTGCTGTCCTCTTTCAGGTTTGTTTTTTCTCCCCATTTTTATTTTCCTGTTTTTCTCGTTCCCAATTGCTTTCTCTCTCTTCTTCTTTTCTTACCTTTAAATTTGAAACCATATATTGATTTATTTATTGGTTTAGTTTTCTCTTCTTTTTTTCTTCTTGATACGTTCAGTTAATACGTGGTTCCTGTTAGTTTTTAATTATTACTAGTTAATATCCTGCCCTAGCCAAGCATACTTTTTTGTGCTTTCCTGGCAGGAATGTTATGTATGTTATGTATTTCGTTTTTAAATATAAATAAATGAAATGAAAATGATTTAACCCTATTATCATACAAAGAATACAAAAGCAACTTACCGGCAGGACATTTACTGGTTCTCGAAGAAGTCGAATTTCTTGAAAATGAGGACTATAATGAAGATCCTGGTTTAATGGTGGCAATTCTCTGCCATTTCGAATATGCCTCGTCATTACACGCTTTCCCGTCAAATGAGTGTGAAGCTGTGAACCAAAAACAGTGATTCCATCTTGTGGGAGTCCCTAAAATATATATTGGTGAAATTAAGAATCCTATTATTGCCAGTAATACCCGCACAAACAGTGAACAAGAGGTAATATTTCCCCAACATACAAGTGTAAGCCGGAGGAAAGGTTGGAAGATAGACCCCCTCCTGGAAATTGGAAGAAGAGTATTTTCAGTGCTGTACATGACCAAACCCTGTTGAAGCGCGGAAGATTGATGCTGCTTGGCAATACGGGGCCCAGGGTTCGATCCCCGCCGCAGCAAGGTTCTGCGACAAGCTTGGTACTTTCCCTGTACAAAAAATCCAGCAACTAAAATGTCTCTGAATGGTTCTGAATACTGAATATGCCAGAAATGGCTCTTGCAAATCGTTATTCTTTACATGAGCGCTGCTTCATTATTTAATTCATTCTTCGTAACTTGTTGATTGGGGGGCTAATTTGAAAAGGTCGAGCTATTCGTCTCTCCAGAAATAAGGAACAACGTGATTCTGTTACAAAAATACGTCACATATCTAGACCAATGAAATTAAAATACGCTTTGCGATGGAACTATAGGAAAGTAAAGTATCTTTTTCTCTTCGATAGCAATAGAATAAAGTCAGCCAAAAAATATTGCGCACAATTTTTTGGTCATTGAGCATACATCGGTACAAATGAATACTTGATACAGCTTTTTTTCAAATGCAGCAAAGCAAAGTTATTACTGGATCATAGGTTACACTTTTATCTATTGTCCCTTTGAAGTGAAACAGCAAACGAAAGAAAAGTAAAGAGCAAAAACGAAACTTAAAATGAATAAAAATTATT
Organism: Artemia sp. Kazakhstan ARC1039; assembly: GCA_029168905.1. NCBI lineage: Eukaryota > Metazoa > Arthropoda > Branchiopoda > Anostraca > Artemiidae > Artemia > Artemia sp. Kazakhstan ARC1039. The sequence goes on along the minus strand of JAQQPU010005941.1, from coordinate 5,056 downwards.
TTTCTTAGCCTATGCAACATCATGGTTATACCCGTAAGGACAATCTAGCAAAGAACGAACCCTGGCCCATAGTAACTGAGAATTGGAAAACACGTTTTAAAACAAAATAACTGAGGAAGTGAGGAAGAATCGTCGTCTGAAGCTAATTAAAGAACGATAACTATTATTTCAATTAATCTTAATGGTAAAGCCTTTATTATGAAAACAAATCTATGAGAACTTTTAAAAACAGCCAGAAAATCCCACAGAATGGGTCAGATTGAAATGAAAACTAAACGATTGATATTTTTGAAGCCGAAATCTCCATTTAGTAAAATTGCAGTCCTCTATCTATAGCAACAGAGAGAATCACTTCTTCACATATTACGCAATGATGTGTCATAGAGACATATTACACAGACACAACATCATAGAGAGACATGTTAGGGTTTATTTGAAAAACAGTGCTATATAGCATTGGCTTTTTGTAAGTAAAAAACATAATATCAACAATAAAATACAAATAAAACATAAATAAAAATAAATAAGACACGTATTTTTTGACAAGATAATATAGCACATATATCTTTTGAAAAATTTCTTCTCTCGGGTATGATGTGATATTTGCGTGACTCTGCTGCCTGATTCTCAGTGGTTTGTCAATTATTAATTACACTAAAAAAGCTGAAGGTTTGTTCCTGTTTGTGATATATATTTTTTAAACAAATTCTAAATAGACCGGCTGAAAATCATTAAATTAATTATTAAGTTCATTATTAATTATTAAGTTATTTATAAAATAATTAAGTTCTAATTCGTAACGATCCCAATATTCAAAAGGGATAAGATTCAACTGACTACAAAGTCGATGATATTTTTAATCCCTTCTTATACCATGATCATCATCGGCGGCAGGGGAGTAATTTTCTATGGGGCAGGGGGGAGGGTAATTGCTCCTCTAAGACCGCAGTTTGCCCCCAGGCCTCAGTTTGCCCCCACACCCCAGTTAGCTCCCTTCCCAGTTGAGATTCAGTTTCTCAAATTATCTTGCCAAAACTAAGATAAGCCTGCATAATTCAAGCATCCACAGAAACGGGACAGTTTTCTTTAGTATATCGTTACCTTTTATTGTTGCTTTTTGGCTCAAGTTTCAGTTTTCACTTTCATTTTCACCTGATTGGAGAAAATTGGCTCCAATTTTGCGGATTAAGGAATCAGCAGTAATTTGATGATTATTTTGCATATAGGTAGCAGTTATTTTGGCTCATATTAACATTAAATTCTTATTACGAGAAAAATTATGAGAATTTCTTAGTGTAGCCTGAAAACCCTCGAAAATTGAGTAAAATCAAAACAAAACTGCACCAATGGAATCACCATAATGAAAAACCCTATACAGGAGAATTACAGTCCCAATCTTGAGCTGCAAAGAAACTAGCTTTTCAACATTGGTAGCCCTAGTGCATCTTTTTTTTCCGTTTTTTCCCTATGAAGCGAGGAGTGACATTAAAAAATAAAATAAACAGAAATTATTCCATGCATGAAATAATCCCCCACTTCAAACTCCCCCTCTTTACGATAAAGTTTGAATTTTGGCCCCCTATTTCTTGAGAATAAGAATGACTGCTCCAACACCACTATTGGAATACGAAGTATTTTCAAAGCAAAATAAAACTTTAGCATGAAGAACGAGGCGGTGAGGAAGATGCAGCGTCTGCATATACGTGAATATTTTTATTCGTTTTATGTTTTAATATCCCTCCTTACTTTCATTAAAAAAAAAGTTTTTTATTTAATTCGCGAGAAAAACACACACCAATTTTATTGCTTCACAGCATATGCAGCATGTATCTGTAATTTTTTTTCAAATAAACCGGCTTATAATATTTCTCTATATTTGTAGAATTCTGTAACAATAGCGCTTTACTGAAAACACAAGATTAAAGCAACAAAACAGGAATAGGAGCAGAAAATTTTCTAAGTAGCCTGCAGATGTAAAAATCTCTTAAAAAATCAAGCAAGCCCAGTTTTCCCTGTACATAAAAAAAACTCAAGCAAGCCCAGTTTTCAGCAGAGGGCTAGTTCTATAGAATTCTAAAAATATAGATAAGTATCACGGGTCACTTTGTTTAAACCATTTTGCAGTAGGTTACACAAACTAAAAAGCAATAGTCTCTGTTCGTTTTCCAATTTAACTCTTTACTTCCATAAGAACGGCTTTTTTTTAATATTTTTTTGGGGCTTTTGACTTTTAACAATAAGCACAGTAAACCTTACGAAAAGATCGTTGCCAAACTTAAACCAAGAAACTAAAGAAGGCAACTTGGACTTTTGTAAAAATATGGGATTATATATATGTTTCAATTTTCATCTCCCTTACACTCACCCCCTCCCCCCCCCCCCAAAAAAAAGAAGAACCCTGCAATTTTATCACACAAAAAATCCAAGGGGTATATTATCCTCCATATTTTCGAGCAGCTGGCGATAAAAAATTATTTATTCATAAAATATTGTCCATGAGATATATTGCGATTTTGGAAAACTGAAGGACATTAAAAGGCTTTTAGAGATGTCGATAACTTATTTAATGGGAATTCGTGTTAATATTATTATTATTGTAATTTTTCTGCTGCAATGCTGCAAAGAATTTTTGTTTCTTAGAATTCAACATTTAGCAGCACTTACCTTAAAATCATTCAAGCTATCACTCTTTATTAAGAGTACTTAAAGTTTAAATATTATATTCCACCTGTTATATCTATAAAGCTAGCTCAAAATAAACTGACTCATGGAAAATCGCCTATACTACTACTACTGCTGCTAACAACTCACCGCAGAACCAAGCCGCCTGAGGCCAACACAGCTACGCACGGTTCTCCTCCACCACCCCAAAATATTCAAAGCCGGGATCTTTAAATCCTCCAAGGAGGTTCCCATTTCCCTTAAATATTTCCTTACGACGTCCTCCCACCCCAACCAAGGATGACCTGCTTTCCGTTTAGCCCTAGACAATTGGCCGAAAAGAAAATCTCTGAAAATCTGTCATCCTTAATCCGCAGGGCGTGCCCTAGCCATCCCAACCTTTCTCTCATCATAGCCATAGAAAGCGGGATTGAGCCGCACTTTTCGTACGGCCTACTGTATAAAATACGGTCAGTCAGTCGGGTACCCAAAACAATCCGTAGGCAATTTCTCTGGAAAACATCTAGCAAATCTTCCTCCGCTTTTCGGAGCGCTCATGCTTCAGAAAGACATTTCATCACTCTCATCACTGTAGCTTCAAATATTCTAATCTTGGTTCGCAGACTTAACTTCTTATTGTTCCAAGCTTTTTTCAACTGTGAAAAAACACCTTGGGCCTTGGCTATTTTAACATCTTCACTGCACCCACTGTATTTACTAATGTTGCTACCAAAGTAAGTGAAGTTGTACACTTGATCGATCTTTCTATTACCCAACGTAGGACTATATAGGATTATAGGTATATTCTGATTTTCACTTAATTTGTTGTTACCTCTGCAAAACAAGCCCAATTCAATTAATGACTCTTATTTTGGCTCTCTTTTTTGGCTTTAGGCTTCAGTTTTGTACATATATTACACAGGCTGAAAAGTGACAATTTTTAATCGTTTCAACTAATTTTTTGTTCACGAATCTTCAAAAATGGTATTTCCATGTCTAGATTTTTCAATTTTCAGTTAGAGGTCCTCGAAATGAATATTAAGAAGCGAAGGATAATTTAATCCATAGCCCCATTTATTCCAATGAATACCTCAAGCCCTAAAAAATATTTAAAAGAGTAATTTAGGGATTATTAAGATTCCTATAGAACTGCAATAAAAAAAAAAAATTAAACTTAAACATAAATAGCAGGGAGTGCGGAAAATTTTGCTCCTTACTTCTGTCAGAAAAACTTGAGTTTTCTTGTCGTTTCCCTACAAAAGGATATTAGATAAAATTATTTCTGTCAGTGGTAACAAAAGCAAGATTAAGACACGGTCAGTAGATAGATTAAGTGCCATCTTTACTGAAGAGGAAACTAAAGATAAAAAGAAGAATTATGAAGCTAAATGTTGGATAAGAGCTGCTATTGTAGCAGGTGTCATTTATTTTACGGATGGGTTGTTATCAGTAGGAACGAAATTCCTATCCAAACTTGTACGGTGGATGCTGGAGGAAACACCTCTTTGAATTCTTATATATTAATTTTGGTCTTAGCTACTATTAGGAAAGCCTTTTTGTATAAGAAATGTAAAATAATATTTATCCTATTTTTTATTTTCTTCTATTATAAGAAGAAAATTGGTGATTACTTACATCTTTACTGAAAAAGGGAACCTAAGATAAACTACTGCTACTACTGACAACTCACCGCAGCACCAAGCCGCCTGAGGCCAACGCAGCTACGCACGCTCATCCTCCATCAAAATTTATTAAAAGCCTACCTCTTTACACCCTCCCAGGAAGTTTCCATTTCCCTTAAATCTTTCTTTATGACATATTCTCACCTCAATCGCGAAAGAACTGCTTTCCGTTTAGCCCTAGACGGTTAGCCGAAAAGGACAATCTTCGGCAATCTGTCATTCTTCTTTCGCAGAACGTGCCCTAGTCATCTCAGCCTTTCTCTCGTCACAACCCCTAGAAAGCGGGATTAAACCACACTTTTCGTACAGCCTACTGTTTGAAATACGGTCAGTCAGCCGGGTACCCAGAACAAGCCGTATGCGATTTCTCTGGAAAACATCTAGCAAATCTTTATCCGCTTTTCGGAGTGCCCATGCTTAAGAGCCATATTTGACCACTGTCATCATTGTAGCTTCCAATATTCTAATCTTGGTTTGCAGACTATCTTCCTATTCTTCCCGCTAACTGTGAAAAAACACATTGAGTCTTGGCTATTCTACTTATAACATCTTCACTGCTCCCACCGTCTTTACTAATAATTATTTGAAAAAAACTACGTTTTCTAAAGAGTTAAAGAGGCTGAGTTACAAGGTCGAACCTTAAAACGTACAGGGATTAGGAGGCACAGTTGGGGGGCTGCCGCCCCCCAAACCCCCCGCTTTCGCAGCCTTTA
>JAQQPU010005940.1:30369-44773 GCA_029168905.1 Artemia sp. Kazakhstan ARC1039 | reverse complement strand
AAAAAATATAAGAATTATTTATTTAACAGAAATCCTCGCTTTCAATTGAATGAACACCATGTAAAGAAAAAATGCATAGATCCTATTTTAAATTGACAATACTTATCAAACATCACTTGTGTATTATACAGATCATATATCTCATTACCCCTTTTTAAATGTTAATCAAATAATTCTGATTATAATGTCCGATTTTTTGTCTGCTTTTCAAAATGTTCGTATTTGGAACTCTGTCAGTTAACACTAAGCTGTAAATTGAGTAACTCTCTCGTAATAACAATAGGCTTAGCAGTGATTAAATCTCATTGTCGGCGACAATTCAATCAGATCAGAGTTGTGCAAATGGAAATACCTTTTCGCAAATTGAGTTAGCTTCTATTTCATAGACAAAATATTTGAATTCCATTTATTCAAATCACCTATCAAGTTATCAAAAAATATATGAACTAGAAATCTGGTCTGTAAATTGTGTCAGAAAAACTTGTCCGTTAAAACTTTATTTTCAACTAATTCATCCGGGGTTTTTCACAAGCAATTCGTACTATCCTCGCTCGTCCAATTTGCGAATCTCATTATCCTTTTTTGCAAAAATGTTACAAAGATATGTATACCATGAACTAGAAATCTGGTAAATTGCGTCAGAACAACTTGTCCTTCATAACACGTTATGCAAAGCCCATCAAACCAGATTATACCCATCAAACCAGATTATACCTACCAGAAACCTGTTTGGTACAGGGGCGCAAGCAAATTCCATATTAGCATTCTACTTTCATCCTCTCTCGTCATTTTATTTATCAGTCCTGGTTGAACTTCGTTGAAGTAAGGATACTAGGGCTGTTTTAAAGGTTTTTAAAAGCGGTTTTTTAAAAGCATTTTTAGTTTATACTTCGTATTTTAATGTAAGTTTGTTTTTATATATATTTTTTCTTTAATGTTGTGCTGAAGACGGCCCTTGGACATAGGGCCGAAATATTCACCGATTTAAATTGCACTGTCTTGAAAAAATTTCCCTATTGTTTTTAAGTTGTATTTGTTTGAAATTTTAAAAGATATTTGTATCTGCTGAGCTTAAGTTTAAAATAGCCTTTACTTTTCTTTGAAAAACTTATTTCGGAAAGTTTTTTGAATTAATTTAGAAAAAAACTAGGCCTATTAATCGTCAGGTATTGTTGGTTAATGCTACTTATACACCAGAACTGACACATGATAACATTCTCAATTCAAAATTCTTTCCAAAGATAATGATTACTGCTGTTACAATTGCACCCCCCCCCCCCTCTTAGTAGGACTAGATAGCCATAGGCTATATACAGAAATTTCCTGATTGTCTGAGTTAGCCATTATTTTTGGTGCTGATTTTGTATCAAAATCTTGTTCATAATGCCAAATAAAGGGAATTTGAAAACAAGTCTGCAAAATATGGTATATTGCCTAGGGCTAAGGTAATTTACCAGTTGCAGTTTACAATGTAATTTAGCTAGGATGAGAGTGAATATATCACATGATGCCATTTCACAGTTCATAGTTATCTAGTCCTGCTAAGGGGGGGGGGGGGTGAAATTGTAACAGCAGTAATCATTATCTTTGGAAAGATGATTGAATTGAGAATGTAGTCGTGGGTCAATTCTAGTGCATAAGTAGCATTAACCAACAATACCTGACAATTAATAGGCCTAATTTCTTTTTTTTTGTAAATCTGAGGTTATTCTGTTCTGACCAGTTGTCTTTTGATGAGTCTTCTGATTTACGTCATATTTATACTAGTTATAATATTTATAATTGTTAAAGAAGTTTAATTTGATTATATTAAGTTAGACAAATCAGACTTTTTATGAATGAACCCATGGTCTATGATATTCCCTGGGAAGCTGTTTTTAAGCTACTATATATACTTTTTCCTTATTTCTAGAACTTAGAAGATTGCACTGATGACAGGTCTATAGGGTAATTCTGCTAGTACTTGGATGTTACCTAATCTTGGACAAATATTTTTATTAAAATGTATCTTTCATATGCATCTACAGAAAGTTCTATGCCTTATATATGATTTAGTTAGTTAGGACTGGGCTATTGAGGACTGGCTGACTAGAATCTAGGAAAACATTTTTTGACATTTAAACATGGACTAAAATTACCCTTACATCCAAGTCAATTTAAATACAATTATTCTGCTTCAATACTCTTGCCTTAGATTGAATTCTTGATAGAGAATGTCTATGATTTCCATTTCATGTTCTAACTTTAAGATCCCATGTCCTAACTGAGGGGGCATTTTCAATCTTTAGGGTCAAACTTAATGTGTGTGTCAAAGATTAGGCTCCACTGTTGACTACCAGTGCATTTAAATTGTAGTGTTGCATATGGTTAAAAGATCCAAGGTAACCATACACTTATTGAAAATATCTAGACAAACCCAATGGTGAGCCAATCCAATTTCAAGGTGGTTTAACAGAGATTTAATAGTGATTTAGTTGTTGAAATGTGAACTAGCTGTCTAATAACTGGGTAGCTTTGGACAGAAAATTTTTTTACCTTAATTTTAGATTCCGTCTCTTTTTCATTGACTCCAGATTTAAAAAAAGCAATCCCTATTACTTCAGCAGGATTTTAAGCCATATCAAGCTTTTTTTTCAAAATTTAAGACATAGGTTTATGAATCTTTTAACACCTTATAGGTCACAACTGAGAAAAACAATAATACACAGGACATTTGAATTGCATTTCATTTCAGCAATAGATTTATTTCTTAAAGTTTAAATTTTATAGCACAAGGATTGTCAAAGTTCACCAAAGGTCAGTGACATTTGGTGGAGAGGAGAGGTAGATGTGGATACTTTAAATATGTTCCCAGGAGATCACTGAGGTTACTTTTCTATCCCTGAAAGTTTCATTCACCTAATTCAAATACTTTCTAAGGCAGCAAAAAATAGACCTAATGTGGATGACACCACAGGAGAGGGGTTTCCTGAAGAAGACACTGGAGAACTCAAAGATTATCTCCTTTTAATTTCTAATTGTGTGCTTTTAGTGACGTTTAAAGTCATATTTGTGACAATTTGCTTTCCCCCCCCTGTAATGGCCCAGATATCCCAGGCTATATAGAAAACTGAGAATAAAAATGATAAAATTCATAATTTACAATATGCAGTAGGTTTTAATTACTCACCTAAACATATTTCTTGTGATTTTCATTCATGTGTCTGTATTTGAAAATATAATTTTGTTTGATTTTATGCAAAATATAGCTACATAAACATTTTTATTTCAAAAATGACACTATTCGGCAACAGATTTGCAATGGATATTTACAAGTGTTTAAGAAACAGTGTTTTCTGTGGGTCAGAGAAAAAATTTTCAGATTTTTAATATTACTTAGACATAGCAATTCTGTAGTAACCTATTGGAATAGCATGATTTTCAAATCTGAGAGCTGTGTTTTATATATAAAAAAAAATAATGAGACTACATTATCAAAAAATTACTTTTAAACATGGATGAAAATGCAAATAAAGAAGAAGCTGTAATTAATTGAATATTGCTGTATATAATGAAGTGAGAAATTCATCACTTTAATCATTAGTTTTGTATATAGCCTAGGACAATATCTGGCACCATTTGCGAGGGTGTAACAAACACAACTGTAAATATCACAAAGAGCATAAAATTAAAACTCTAAATATGCTACTCTTTTTGTTGTCAGTAAATATATACAAGGTTCCATCACTGACATAGGTACAAGGTGAATACACTACCTAATGTTTTCTTTATGCTTTTCTAACTATAATAATCATTTCACTTGCAAATGTACCCTATCCCATCCTGATGGACCCATATATAGCCCTAATTTATAGGCCATATTTCTCTTTTGTTTTACATCTGCCAATGGTATGTTTTCTTGACCCATCAAAACAATTCTACCTAGCCTATATCCAGAGCCCTTCCTATGATTGGTGGCACCTCGGAAAAATTAATTACAGGGGTTGGCTGCAATGAGGTGCATGAAAAAATTGACTTTAGTTACTTGAGGACACCAAAAAAATGACAAAAAGTGATTACTCAGAAGCCATCAGAGCATAGGCAGATGGACTACAAGGGTCCCAATTACTACCGTAAGATCATCACTGGCCTATGAGTGCCCGAGAAGATACAGAGAGAAAGGCTGAAATCCTTATTATTTTCTTCAACTGATTTTATTTACTTGTACAGAACAAGAATTTTAATAAATGTATGACTTTGATTATGGTACTAGGAACAAAAACTGAACTTTGGTAAAAAAAAACTTCAGTTATTGAAAAACAAACATTCGCCATGACTAGGTATAAGCAATCACGGGATATTATGTCATCACTTCTTTGACTTTTTCAAAAAGTGATCAATTAGTTCAGATTTTCTCTTTAGAACAAGTACTTCAACTTATTCAGCATTATCTGCCCTTTCCCTTTCTTTGGAACAAGCTTTTAATGCTGCTTCCAGCATACTTTGAGCAATATCAATGTTCAGGAAGTCCTTCTCTTCCACAGCTTTCTTCAACTGTTCCCCTGCCATTTCCTTCTTCTGCATAACAATCTATTTTTTTCATACTATGTGTGACTCTAAATCTGCTATTTTCTGCTTCTTCTGTGCCATCTCCGGGATTTCTTGTTCAGCATCTCTCTTCTCAGCTTCAAGCTTTTCTGTCTCTGATTCTTCCTATCTTTGCTCAATAAGGTATAGTTCATAGCTGGCTCTAGCTGATCTAGCCAGACAGAGCAGCTTCTTTGTGATCATGCTCTGGTCTGTTATCATAGTCATGGAGCGCATCCGCAACAAAAGCCTATTCATTCAGTGTCTGCTCTTCTGTACATGCTTGAAGGCTAGTCATCAGCAGAGCTGACCAAGAAAATCCTCTCTCTACGTCTGCACTTTCATGACAGAGCAACATAGCTGCCCAGATGATCTGACCTAAAGCCTGATATTTGGTTTCACCAGATGGTGTTTTCAGTTCCAGGAACTTTTGCCAATAGCTGTCAATTTGAGTACTCTCCATGGGTGGCGGCATGGGATCTGACTGTAATACCAACCATTCTCCCTGGACTTGCTTGATGCCCATCTCAAATGGAAGTTTTCTCACGATGTGGAGGATATCACTGCAACTTGCTCTTTGGAAATCTGGACCGGGAGGGCTTAGACAGGCAAGGCTTCAGAAAAACTCATTGTTCACAGGACATTTTGTCAGCAGATACTGTACAGCAGCTTTGATATGCTTCCTGATTCTCAGGAAAAAAACTTCCTGTCTTTCAGAATAACTTTCAAAGAATCCAGGGTAGCCAGGACCCTTTCATTACACAAGGGTTGCTGTAGGTAAACATCTGCAGTATATCTAAGCCTTCAAAACCACCAAGGATCAAGAGATTGACATCATCAGCCAGCACAATCTACCACAAAAGAACTGTGCATAACTGTCTCAGCTCAAAGTGTTCCACATGAATTAATGGCTCCTGTCATTGAAATACACCAGTAAAAGCAATGAAAGTTGCTGCAGAGCTTACAACAAACTCAATTTTGGCTTTCATTGTTTGCTTTTTTAGCCAACTTACAATTTTCAAATATTTTGCATTTGACATCAGGTAGTTCAGACTATTTTTCTTTGGCATGGATTCTAGGTAATATTTCTATCAATGCAGGCCACTGTTGATCAAGCAGCTGGCTGAATCCCCTGTGGTGAGCCATCTCATGGGGATGTGCTTCACAAACTTATGCTGAGGAATTTTAACTTTCCGTTGGCACTTGCTGAAATTGTCAGAACAAGCTGGTCATCTATTAAAAGAGTAGTAAACAGCAATGATCATATCAGAGCGCTCCTTCCCAAGTTCTTGTAGCCCTTTCAGGAATGCATTATGCACTACATGAATTTTGCAGGTTCTGATATTCAATAGACCTTTTAAATACCTTTTTCTCTTTTCTGAGTATACAATTGACCACACTTCCTTATTGACAGCTGGGCCATCATTTGCAAGCACCAGCAATCTCTCAAGTGAAAGTCCTTCATCTTCAATACTCTGCAGGATTTTCTTACTCATATCTTCACTGGTTGCATGTCCTATATAATATGTTTGAAGATGCTGAGTACCCACTTGTTTCCACTCTTTTTACCAGTATTGAACTCTTATTTGGAGCTCCTTTACTCCACCATTGTTTGTTGTTTTGTCATATCCCAGCACAAAGTCAGATTTCTGGATGTCTTTGACTAGAATTTCTCAAAAGTATAAATAAATAGCCTCCATCAACAATTATGTCAGTTTTTTAGCCTTTAATGAGAAGCCTTCTTGTACAGCATTGGGGGACATTGTTCTGAACACCTTGGCAATATGATCACGCAAAGCTGCAGCAAAAGAACTACCAATAGTCTTTAACACCCAAACTATTTCTGCCCTTGATGCTGCATCTCACTCACAGAGCATTTCCTGATTCTTGTGTGGTATGCTATTGCCACTCTGTGAGTTTGGGTGGTTTCTGGTTGGAGCTGATACAGCAAGTCTCAACCAATGCTGGTTTAACATGACAGAAGCATTTATTTTGTGATCTTGTGCAGCTGCATGTTGAAGGAGGGCCTGGAACCCTTTCTGGCAACTGAGTGTCTCTTTACAAACTTTAAAATAAAACAAGCTGCCATTGTCACTTGCTTTTGTGTACCACTTTATCAGTTTATGCCCAGTGCTGTCTTCCCTACTGAGCCAGCTCTCCAAAAATTTTGTCTTGTCCATTATTTACAGCAACTTGAAATAAAAATGGGTTTTAGGACAGAATTCAAAAACACATAAAGCTAATACAAATACAAACTGACAAAACCAATGAAAATATTTTGACGTCCTTCCATTTTGACATCCTCAGACCTGTGGGCATGCCTAGCTTTAGCAGGAAATTGTCTAAAAGCAAAGAAACTGGCTAACACTCAAAACAGACAGAAGGAATCTTGGCCTAACTGTCCATTTGCTAAGCAACCAGGCAAGAATGGATGCTAAGTGAACCAACAGCCTGAAAAGAACCATAGGCAGTAATGGTACACTAGAACTAATTCAATCAATCATCTTATTTGCAAGAGCCTAGATTTTAACACACATACAATAACCGCATTTATCAAAGCAATAGACATTGTGCATCTTGAAATACAGTTCAAACTATTAAAAAAAGACCTACCTTTTTTATGAATTATGCCACAGTTGACAGTCAACTATAACATACTGTTTCACCAAAAAAATTAGGTCCAAAATATCAAAAGAAGTGACTATAGAGACAAAATGACAGAAATAGTGACAAAAAGTGACAGGTCCCAAAAAAGTTACAGCAACCAATCCTTGTAATTACAGCCCCCACCCCCTCCTCTCTTTTGACTCAAATACAAGCAAAAAAAGCCAAATCAGAGTGAAAAATCAGATTGAAGTAGGCATTTCCTCAGCTGCAGCACCCAGGGCAGCTGACTTGGTTGTCTCCTCCTTTGAACAGATCTGCCTATATTGGATTGTAAAAGAATTTCATGTTGAATATTATTTTAAATGATTTATGAATGTGGATAATAATGGAAGTATGATAATGTGAGCAGTCTGGTTGAAACATGCTGCACATTACAAAGTAAGAATTTTGTTGTTTTTTGGTTTGGGAAAAACCTATGTCTCAGGGCTACAAATGGGACCATCAGAGGGGGGGATGTACGCATTGAGTAGTGTGTTTACCTTCTCCCTAAGTCAGCAAGGGAATCTTTTATAGCCATACATTTACTGTGTCCTTCAGAACAGCCTCTCTGCTACAGCATTACCCTAATTTGTAAATATTAGCAGGAAAATTTGCAGTTTATAATACAATTTAGCCAGGATAAAAGTAAACACCATATATCCTTTTGGACTCTTGGACTCAAAACAGTCCACAGTCCCATAAAGTTTAAAAGTATGTATCTAAAAAAAACTGGTTAGGGAGAAAAAAATGCCATTTGTAGCTGGCTCAGGTATAGTAATTATTAATTTCCTTAGTATTAATGGTAAAATGTTATTAAACAAATTTGCAGGCATTTTTAAAAAGGGCTAGAAACCCTCAAAAATAAGGTCAGCTTTTCCTATGATATCATTTTTAAGGGTTTTCAGCTCTTTACGAAAAGCTCTACAAAATTGTTTTCTTAATAACAATTTATGGTACTTATGTATTATACAAGAAACACTTGAGAAGTGAAGTTTGGTTAATGCTAATGAAATAGAACAATATATGATGAAAATATAATACTTTATTAGCAAAATTGTGAAAACTATGACAGAGAATTGCACCCAGAAAGCAGAAATGTCCTTAAGAATCACATTGCAATAAGTTCCACCTTTACTGCTGCCCACCACATGTACTAGTCATGGTGTGTCCATTGATGCCCTGTTTTGTTTTGGGCAATAACCCCTTATCCTGGAAAAATATAATTGCCTGTTCTTTGGTCCTTGGCAAATCCCAAATCTTAATTTGAACATCCAGGGCAAGACACTATATTCTATCATGATGTATTGCAAACTAACTGGTTATTGTCCTATATGATCTTCATGATCCAGATTCTTGAGTGTTTCTCTGATTTTTGGAGTCCGAATTCTTGAGTGTTTCTTGCATATTACATAAGTGTCCATTTTACTGCTAAGAAAAATGGCTCTCATAATTTGTGCTGTATGAGACAAGCCTATGGCTTATTCCATTTCTGATTAATAAATAAATAAATAAAAGAACAAGGAAAATAATAATTACAATTCCTGAGTTAGCTGTAAACGGCAATGTTTACTCATTAGACAGTGTTTTTGTTTTGTTTTTTTTAGTATTATTTTAAACTTTTGGCAACTATATTTTTCTTTTCTTTTTTTTCGTGTTTTTGTCCGGCATGCAGTAATGCATTGGATTGTGTTTTTTAAGTGAGATGTTTGTTTATTTATTTATTGTAACCCGTTTGTAAAACAAAAAATAAAATAAATATAGACTATGTCACCTATTGGGGCCCTATTCAGGGTAAATATTTATATTAACAGACATTTCATTTATAGGTAATAAACAAATTTACCCGTAGAATCAGAATTTTATCCTTAATCTAAAGATGACATTTATTTTTGTTACAAGTTCAATTTTAAGCCCTTTAAAGACCCTCAGATGATAGCTTTTCTTTTATTTCAGATTCAGTTTATATACCTGTGTTAGTGTCAATCTCTTTAAAACTGGATTGCCAATGAATTGAATTGACAGCAACAAAATTGAGAATCAATAAATGCATAGGAAACATATAATATGAATAAATATATACAAATTGAATTTGCAATGGAAATGGATGCCATTTTTGTATTCAAGATGAAATTCTGATTCTGGGGTAAGTTTATTTCTTACCTACTTGAATTATCTATTAATATAAATATTTACCCCATTAAGGGCTGAAAATGGTGTTTTCCCCAGAAACAATTATTGAACTATGAAATGGCATAAGAAAAGGGCCTTTGGAATAACAAAAGGCATCATGTGATATATTCACTTTCATCCTAACTAAATTATGTTGCAAACTGCAAATTTACCCAAAAGCATGTGATTTGACTTAGGCTACTGAATGTATTTATATTTAAAACCAGCCAGCAGACTAAGATAGGACAGGCTACATATATTTTACTTTCAATTAGCCTACCTTAGCCTAAATCTTCCTTGTCAGTGACAGATGATCCTGTAGTTGCTGGTTAGTGAAGATAGTCTAGTTTGCCAGCTCATCAGGTGTATTTTGAACTTTTCATCATGGCTTGTTGCACCATTTAGCTAGGATGAAAGTGAAAACATCATTTGATGCCTTTTTTATGCTCTTTCATAATTCAATAATTGCTTCTGTTGCAAATTACATCTTGAGCCCTTAAAGGGCCCCAAAGGTATTTCATTTTTTAACCACACAAAAAAGTTATCAAGACTAGGCTAGTTAAGTCATTGAAAAGTTGTTAAAAACATATCACTAGTTTATAAAAAAGTTGTTCAAGAGTATTATATTCCAAAAATACTTATTTATAACAATTCAAACCTTATTTATTGGGCAAGTCAAATATAAACCATTTTCCTAATGTTTCAAGTTTTTCAAATGTTGTTGATAAAATAGCACTGAATTTTTGTGATTCAAAACTTTGCTGTCAACAATTCAGGGTATACCTATATATTTGCACATTAGGGGGGTGGGTAAGTTTCATGAACTTTGTAGTGGGCCATATAATTTAGCTAAGATGAAAATGAAAACATCATTTAATGCTTTTTTATGTTCTTTCATAATTCATATAAAATACATTTGGGGCCCCTTTAAGGGCTGATGCAATTTGCAACAGAAGCAATTGAATTCTGAAAGAACATGAAAAAGGCATCAAATAATGTTTTCACTTTCATTCTAGCTAAATTATAGTGCCACCTGCAAATTTACCAATTAGCCTAATGCTTTAAATGAACCTAGCCTACACTGGGAGAAGAACTAGGAGCCTGGTTCAACAAGTTCCTTAATCCCACCACTTAGATCAAAATGAATTTGCTTTACACCTTTTTGCTTGAACGCTTCTTGAAAAGACTTATTCAATTGAAATGATTATGATAGGCCTAGACTTCATGGTGAAGCAGCTCAGTTGTCATGAACACAAACCCTCTGAGGTAAATACTTGTTTGGTCAACTTTGAGGTTGTAATATGAACAATATGATTCTGATTTTTAAAACTAACTGTGATAATGAACTAACTGCAAGCTCTATGTTCATTAATGAAACCAAGTGCAATACTGTGCACTATTTGCATAGACTCCCTCTACATTACCATTACTTTGTTGTTGGTAAATCAATTTCAAGTGTGGAATATGTTCGTGACCTTGGGATTTGCTTTGATTCAAGTCTCAAATTTAATAAACATGTATCAGGTATCACCCATAAGGTGAATTATCAACTACTATGTCTAAGGCGTACTTTTTCTAAGTTTAATCTTCATTCACTGATTTCACTTTATGTATCCACTGTACGTCCAATACTTGAGTATTGGGTATTGAGTATTTGAGTATTGAGTATAGTTGCAAGTACCACAGTCCAGTCATTCAAAAGCAGTTTAGCCTCTACAGATTTCTATACTAGGTCCTATCACAATCCATTTTGAGAATATTTTTACTTTTGCATTAGCTGATTTGTGACAGTGCATTTTCAGTTATTTTGTATGCTTACTTTTTGGTATGTTTCAATTAGTAACAGGGTAAAATTCTACTTTAGTTACTTTTGGATATCTTGAAGAGGGGTTGGGTTAGCAAAATGAAACTTTCAGAGATGGATCTACATACTAAGGTATGTCCCGGGAAGGTACTTTGAAGTACCTACCTCCACTTCTCCCCCCTCTATATAATGGTAAATTACTGCACATTACTAGTTGTTTTAGCTCACATTTCATCCTATATTACTATCATAATTATAAATCACTGCTTACCTTACACAACTTCAGCTTTTAACCTTGTTCATTAAAATATATTCCAAAATCATATTTTCATTTAACAGTCATTGCTTTAACTTATTTACTATCTAGCTGACATTGCTTATGGAACCCGTTTGTGATGTCACAACTCTTCTTATCATAACCCCTTTAACAGTAGCATGCAGGTCCCATGGGGTAGAAGACAACTCTGTGTTGATAAGCCATTTAAACTTTATTAATTAGGGAAAGGATTTGACAAGAGATAGACCAGTAAAAAAAATCCAAATTGTTTTTAGAGGACAAATTATGTTATGAGAAGATGTTTTTATTTTTATAGGTCCATGTGCTCATGAAGCTTTTTAAATATTTCTGAAGCACTAATTGATAGAGTAATACAAACATCAGAATTGACTTTAGAATACAAGTTATGTCATGGGAAGATGTTTTTGAAATCCCTCCTCCCCAAAACTCAAAATTTCTAAAATTCTACTTACGAAGCTTTTTAAATATTTCTAAAGCACTAATAGATAGAGCGCTACAAATATCAGAATCGACTTCAGAGGACAAATTATGTTATGGGAAGATGTTTTTGAAATCCCCCCTCCCCCTAAACTCAAAATTTTACTTTAGAAGCTTTTTTAAATATTTCTAAAGCGCTAAGACATAGAGCGCTACAAACATCAGAATCAACTTTAGAGGAAGAGTTATGTTATGGGAAGATGTTCTTGAAATCCCCCTTCCCCCCAAACTCAAAATTTTCCAAAATTCTACTTTAGAAGCTTTTTTAAATATTTCTAAAGCGCTAAGACATAGAGCGATACAAACATCAGAATCGACTTTAGAGGACAATTTATGTCATGGGAAGATGTTTTTGAAATCCCCCTTCCCCCAGAACTCAAAATTTTCTAAAATTCTACTCTAGAAGCTTTTTAAATATTTCCAAAGCAGTAACAGATAGCGCGCTAAAAACATCAGAATCGGCTTTAGAGGCCAAATTAATTCTACAATAATTCCCCCTTCCCCCCAAACTCAAAATTGTTTTGAAATCCCCCTTCGCCCCAAACTCAAAATTTTCCAAAATTCTACTTTAGAAGTTTTTTTTAAATATTTCTAAAGCGCTAAGACATAGAGCGCTACAAACAGCAGAATCGACTTTAGAGGAGAAGTTATGTCATGGGAAGATGTTTTTGAAATCCCCCTTCCCCCAAACTCAAAATTTTCTAAAATTCTGCTCTAGAAGCCTTTTAAATATTTCCAAAGCACTAATAAATAGCGCGCTAAAAACATCAGAATCGAATTTAGAGGCCGAATTAATTCTACAATAATTCCCCCTTCCCCCCAAACTCAAATTTTTTTTGAAATCCCCCTTCACCCCAAACTCGTAATTTTTCAAAATTCTACTTTAGAAGCTTTTTTAAATATTTGTAAAGCGCTAAGATATAGAGCGCTACAAACATCAGAATCGACTTTAGAGGACAATTTATGTCATGGGAAGATGTTTTTGAAATCCCCCTTTGCCCCAAACTCAAAATTTCCAAAATTCTACTTTAGAAGCTTTTCAAATATTTCTAAAGCACTAGGACACAGAGCGCTACAAACACCAGAATCAACTTTAGAGGACAAGTTATGTCATGGGAAGATGATTTTGAAATCCCCCCAAACTCAAAATTTTCAAAAAGTCTACTTTAGAAGCTTTTAAAATATTTCTAAAGCACTAATAGATAGAGTGCTAAAAACATCACAATCGACTTCAGAGGACACTTTATATCACGGGAAGAGGTTTTTAAAATCCCCCTTCCCCCCAAACTCAAAATTTTCTAAAATTCTACTTTAGAAGCTTTTTAAATATTTCTAAAGCACTAATTGATAAAGGGCTACAAATATCAGAATCGACTTCAGAGGACACGTTATATCACTCAACCCCTCCCCAAAACTCAAAAATGTCTAAAATTCTACTTAAGAAGCTTTTTAAATATTTCTAAAGCCCTAATAGATAGAGCGCTACAAATATCAGAATCGACTTCAGAGGACAAATTATGTTAGGGGAACATGTTTTTGAAATCCCCCTTCCCCCAAACTCAAAATTTTACTTTAGAAGTTTTTTTAAATATTCCTAAAGCGCTAAGAGATAGAACACTACAAACATCAGAATCAACTTTAGAGGACAAATTATGTTATGGGAAGATGTTCTTAAAATCGCCCTTCCCCCAAACTAAAAATTTTCCAAAATTCTACTTTAGAAGCTTTTTTAAATATTTCTAAACCGCTAAGACATAGAGCGCTACAAACATCAGAATCGACTTTAGAGGACAAGTTCTGTCATGGGGAGAAGTTTTTGAAATCCCCCTTCCCCCCAAACTCAAAATTTTCTAAAATTCTACTCTAGAAGCTTTTTCAATATTTCCAAAGCACTAATAGATGGCGTGCTAAAAACATCAAAATCGACTTTAGAGGCCAAATTAATTCTACAATAATTCCCCCTTCCCCCCAAACTCAAATTTTTTTTTAAATCCCCCTTTGTCCCAAAATAAAAATTTTCCAAAATTCTACTTTAGAAGCTTTTTAAATATTTCTAAAGCACTAATAGATAGAGCGCTAAAAGCATCAGAATCGACTTCAGAGGACACGTTATATCACGGGAAGAGGTTTTTAGAATCCCCCTTCCCCCCAAACTCAAAAATTTCAAAAATTCTACTTTAGAAGCTTTTAAAATATTTCTAAAGCACTAATAGATCGAAATACAATTCGCCACCTCAGCAGCAACTCTATAAGAAAATTAAAAATAAATTTTCTTGTGAATTATTATCGCTTCTAATCAGCAGTTATACCAAACCAATCCTGCTCAACTCATCCTCAGGGCTATACTGTGGTGCTCTCCTCCCCATAGTAAAGTGAAGACGGTTTGATATCATTCTATTTTCCCTTCTTGCTTTAGTTTTGTTTTTTTCTGTTTAAAGCTTTTT
>JAQQPU010005940.1:0-18404 GCA_029168905.1 Artemia sp. Kazakhstan ARC1039 | reverse complement strand
AGAATTTTGGAAAATTTTGAGTTTGGGGCAAAGGGGGATTTCAAAAAAATTTTTAGTTTGGGGGGAAGGGGGAATTATTGTAGAATTAATTTGGCCTCTAAAGCCAATTCTGATGTTTTTAGCATGCTATCTGTTAGTACTTTGGAAATATTTAAAAAGCTTCCAGAGTAGAATTTTAGAAAATTTTGAGTTTGGGGGGAAGGGGGATTTCAAAAACATCTTCCCATGACATACATTGTCCTCTAAAGACAATTCTGATGTTTGCAGCACTCTATGTCTTAGCGCTTTAGAAATATTTAAAAAAGCTTGTAAAGTAGAATTTTGGAGAATTTTGAGTTTGGGGGATTTTAAAAACATCTTCCCATAACATAATTCTTCCTCTAAAGTTGATTCTGATGTTTGTAGTGCTCTATGTCTTAGTGCTTTAGAAATATTTAAAAAAGCTTCTAAAGTAAAATTTTGGAAAATTTTGAGTTTAAGGGGAAGGGGGATTTCAAAAACATCTTCCCATAACATAATTTGTCCTCTGAAGTTGATTCTGATATTTGTAGTGCTCTATCTATTAATGCTTTAGAAATATTTAAAAAGCTTCTTAAGTAGAATTTTATAAATTTTTGAGTTTTGGGGAAGGGGAGGGGGGATTTCAAAAACATCTTCCCATGACATAACTTGTCTTCTAAAGTCAATTCTGATGTTTGTAGTGTTCTATCAATTAGTGCTTCAGAAATATTTAAAAAGCTTTATGAGTGCATGGACCTATAAAAATAAAAACATCTTCTCATAACATAATTTGTCCTCTAAAAACAATTTGGATTTTTTTACTGGTCTATCTCTTGTCAACCTTTCCCTAGGTAATTAATAAAGTTTAAGTGGCTTATCAACACAGAGTTGTCTTCTACCCCATGGGACCTGCATGCTACTGTTAAAGGTGATATGATAAGCAAAGTTGTGACATCACAAATGGATTGCATAAGCAATGTCAGCTAGATAGAAGCTGAAGTTGTGTAAGTTAAGCAGTGATTTATAATTATGATAGTAATATAGGATGAAATGTGAGCTAAAACAACTAACCTAGTAATGTGCAGTAATTTACCATTATATAGAGGGGTGAGGAGTGGAGGTAGGTACTTCAAAGTACCTTCCTGGGACATAGGCTACCTTAGCATGTAGATCCATCCCTGAAAGTTTCATTTTCCAAACCCAACCCCTTTCCAAGATAGCCAAAAGCAACTAAAGTAGAATTTTACCATAAACAGATATGTTTCAGTTAGTTTGGTATGCTACTGTATGTTTCAGATATTATGTTTTCAGTTACTGTATGTTTTTGTTATGTCATTGACATTGTTATAGGACTAGACTTTTCTATAATTATTTAGTGCGACAAGCTTGTTAAAGCTTACCGTATTTTGGTATTAATAAATAATCATTAGCCTATAGGATGTAATTTGCTTACCATCTAGGCTATTTATTTCCTTTCTTCTTTCTTCTTCTTCTCTAGGCTATTTATTTCCCACTTGTATCCATTTATTTTTATCTTTCTTCTTCTATTTGACAATCACGGTAAACACAGGGTGGCAACTTTTTGGTCAATGAATTTGTCCCTTGAGTATCCAAAAACGTGTCCTTTTCAGCCAAATTATGTCCATATTTTGTCTATAATATGTCCATAATATGTCCATCTTGAAATCTCAGAAACTAGTTTTTTACGACTTGTAAACCTCTTTCAAAGTAGTCAGGTAACATCGAATATAATGAAAACGAAAAAGATTTATTTAGTTCATCCATAAAAAGTGAACTAGTGTGATAGCACAAAAGTCATAAAAACATGTAAACAGTGAAAAACTAATTGTGGGAGCTAAAGGCTCATTTTCCTACGAGAGTTCCTCTTGACAGGTATGGTCGGCATGAGGGTCAGCATTTTCACTTCTTTTGGTAGCTTTTTGCCAATCAGAGTATTTCTTGCGCATGTAATAAGATAAAATCCAGGAGTTAAGTGACGTTACGGAGCGCTGGGTAAGCTGGGGTGACCTTCAATCAGGGGGTGACATCCCCAAAGGCATAATTACTGGACCTTTGAACAAAGCTGAACAAAATAGGTGTCTACAAATTCTGACTGGATGCTGGTTTTCGGAACTGATAGGCGCGGGGGGGGGTGGTAGCCCTCAAATCGATTTTGACTTTTATAAAGGGCACTAAACTTTAATCAAATTAGCCCCATCTGAAGTTTATACGACTACCCATTCCATAAAACCTTATATGCCCCCGGGCATAACTTACAACCCTTGTCCCAGGGCTCTTATGGGTTGTGTAAACGCTGAGGGCATTGTTATATGTTCTTTGGACCATTTTTAACAAAATTTATATCCCGAAATTTCTGTGGATGCATCTAAGGAAAAAACGTATGTGGAGGGGGGTGTTTCCACCCCTCCCCACCAAGGCTGGAGGGGGGGGGCTTACTCAAAGGGTGGCATGGCCCTTGTGTTTCAATCGTTCTTTAAAAAATTAGACAAAAGGTCGAACATTCGCTTAGAGAGGGGGGTATTGAGGAGGGAATAGCCCTTATCATATATTTCTGTACGTTTTATGTCACTCCTTACTTTCGGTAGAAAAAAAAAACGGTTTTTGTATTTATTTCTAATTGTTTTTCAGATAATCCCAGGAAATCCACCCCTCTGTGGAAAATTTCCCCACGAAAAATTCCTCTATATAAAGTTCTTCCCATGTAAAATTCTTCCGCAGTAAAATTACCCCCCGGACAATTCCATCCCTTCTGCGAATCTTTCCCACAACATTTTTTGCTTACGATTCTGCCTGAAAAATACTCCTTACCATACTTTTATTTGAAGAAAGACTTGCATTTATCTAGTTTCTGATTCTTTTTAAGGTCATTGGGAACATCCCTGTTTGGAAAATACCCCCCCTAAAATGTTTATCCCCCAGAAATTTTCAATGGAGAGTTTCTCCGGTTGATAATTCCCCCATGGAAATTTCTCCCGTGGAAAATCTCCCTCCCCTCTCCCCAAAAAAAGATCCAAAGAGAATTCCAACTCCGCTGAAAACTTCCCCCTGAGAGTTCCCTCAGAGTGTCTCTACATGTACAATGGGATCAACAACGAGAAAAAAGACAAATAACAAACATTCTGTATACAAGTTCTGGCAAATTCTCCCCATGTGAAATTTCCCCTGAAAAGTTCACCCCCAGAAACTTCCATCACAATGGGAAATTCTCCCCATAGAAAATCCATCCCCAGAAGATCTCCTTCCTCCCTTGGAAAATGTCGGTATACTTTCCTATTACAAATACTATATGTAAACAATGGGCAAATTTCATAATTTGTGGCCCTTCCTCTGGTGGTTCTGAGGGGTCATGTCATCTCCAAAGACATATCTATATTATTTTTCAACAATACTGAACAAAAAGGCTATCTCAAGATTTTGATCAGACGACTTTCAGGAAAAAAAGGGCGTGGGACGGGGGCTAGTTGTCATCTAATTTTTTGGTCACTTAAAAAGGACACTAGATCTTTTAATTTTTGTTTGAACGAGCCCTCTAACGAAATTCTAGTACCATTGGTTCGATATGATCACCCCTAGAAAAAGCCACATCAACAAATAAACACGAATCCGTGATGCTTCTTCTGGCAAACACTATAAAACTTCATATTTATATATAGGAGCATGGAACCTCAACAGTTGGGTTCTCGGATACGCTGAATCTGATGGCGTGAATTAAAGTAAATTCTTTGACTTTTATGGGGTATTTTTCATTTTTTTTCGAAAATTTGACAAATTTTCTCAGGCCCACTAATGGGTAACATTACACTTAAAAAATATTATATATTTGGAATCAATACAATAAGCTAATTTTTTGGTACATCTATTGATATCCAAATTGATTCTAGATGATCAAGAATCTAATTTTTTTTCTATTGCTAACTTTTCATTTTCAGCTAGTAATACATGATAAATAGATAGATGTTTTTGCCTAACTATTGAAAGCCGGAAGCGATTGTTAACTAAAAAGGTGGCTGCTTGCCTATTATCTTGACTGTAGCGTAAAAGCAAGGAGAAATAAAACTGTTTATAGATGAAAGAATACAAACTTGTAAAGAATTTCAAGAGTATTTGCAAATAGTTGTCTGCAGGAAAGAGCAAGCAACTCTGAAAAATAATAACGTTTGTAAAAAACTAGTAGAAAATAAGTTGTTAAGTAAATTAAGTGCTAGACAAGTAGTTTTAATGCTGATGTGGTGAAAAATGACATTTTTTTTTACAAAAATATGTATCCAGCGGGGAAATATTCTATTTAATGTTATAAATTTGCAAAATATGTCCCTGTTATGTCCCGAATTTCTAAAATATGTCCCTTTTATGCCCTATTATGTCATTGTGTCCCGGTACACAGGAATATGTCCTTTGGACATAAAATATGTCCAGTTGGCAACCCTGGGTGAACATAAGGGCCGTTTTTAGCACTACGTAATTAATGATGATTAATCACCGAAAAACATCACTAAGCCCCACCTCTTAGCATCATTAATTATAGTCACTCGACGGGGAATACACCCTTGCTGAAATCAGTTCCCTAAATCATCTACGTGTGCCTAGCCCGTAGGATCTTAATGGCTGGGCACACGTAGCTAATTTCGGGAACTGATTTCCAAATCAGCGCCGATTTTAAAAGAAATCGGCGCCGATTTACAAAATCAGCGCTGATTTTCATCATGATCATAACACAAAAAATAGGGATACAAATAGATAGTCAGCCAGAGGTATCTGTGGTGAAAGACCCGACTACTGAGCTGAGAACTAAGCTGAGATCAATCAAGAAACTATTAATAAACTCCAGTTGACTATTTGTGTCCATGATTTTTTGTTTTGAAAAGTTTGCGCAATAAATTTTTCTTTCAACAAATTTTTGTTACCGCTATCGTTTGTCCACTGCATCTCATCTTTGTTCCAAGATCTTACAGCTTACTGATGTTAGCAAAAAGTGTGAAGAACGCCACTGTTCTGCCATATAGAACAATGATGAGAGAACTTTGATGATATACTCATCATTGTTCTCAGACCACTGATCAGAGCAGAATGATGAAAGATTTTTGCATAAAAACGACAAGAGATGTAAGATCTTAGTTCAAAGATTTCACTTTTAAGCGTTTTCTGACAAAAGATATAAGATCTTAACACATTGATGAGTGAAAAAACAGGCCTATAGTTATCAAATGCATGATACAATACAGAAAAAAGAATAGAGGCCCGAATCTGGAAAATATAGCAGTTAATTTTTGGATTTGTCTATTTTTGGATATTCTTAGATTTTTATTCCTTTTTGTTTCTGTGAGCTAGTGCATGAAATTTCCCAATTTACTTCCTATACTTGTCATCTGATCAATATTAAAGAAACTGCTATGTGTGCTAAAAGGTAGCCTTCACAATTTCACTGAGATCCCTGCCAAAGCTGATATCTCAAAGCGGATACTTCATCCTGGGAAGAAAACTCTCTGCAGGAAACTGCAGAAATATTTGTAGTTAAAATCAAGCCAGGTTTCTTGGACCTTTTTGCACATGTCAACGGACTAAGGCAGAAATAAACTTAACGCCTGATTGATGACGTTGTCTTTCTCATTTTGTCCGTTTCATAAATATTAATTATAAAAACCTTTCCGAAAATAAGCTTTTCAAAGAAAAGTAAAGGCCATTTTAAACTTACGCTCAGTAGATACAAATACCTTTTAAAATTCGAACTCAAAACGACCAGAAACAACTATTAAAGAATAAATAAAACCCAAAACAAACAGAAATTAAATAAACAATTATAGAAAAAACATACAACAAGTAATAATATAAATGAATAAATATATCTTGAAGCGAGTAATGCTTAGATTGAATATTAAAACCAAGCTTAAAAAGAAAACAAATATTTTCCTATTGAAGTATAAATGAAACTTAAAACCAACAGAAATAAAATAAATAATCAATGCAAACAAACAAACAATAGATATTAATGTAAATTAATAAACAAATCTTAAAACGGGTGAAGCTTAAACTGAATATGCAACTCAAGCTTGAAACGAACAAAAACCACTACAAAAAAGAGTTTGTGTATGACCTCTTTCCCTCACGGTAAAGTTTAAAACCTACTGCGTCATTGGCGCTTTACTGAAAACCAATTTTATGACAAATATTTTCTTTTGTACTTTATATTGAAAATAAACATCAAAATTATAGTAACATTTTGAACAGATGAGCTTTCAGCAATTAATACCATTATACGTCAAATATTCAGTTTAATTTATTAGTTCTTTTTAAAGTTGTTCAAGACGAATATAGTTTCACTACAAACAAGTGTTTGGATACCACCTCCTTTCTTAACCGTAAATAAAAACCAAAAGCCTACTGCGTCATTAGTACTTAACTGAAAACGAATTATATTACAAATATTTTCTTTTCCAGTTCTTACAGCATTGAAAATAAAAATAAAATTACAGTGAAATAAATTCTTGAACTAATGGATCTTTCAACAATTAATATCATTATACATTTAATATTCAATTGATGTTGTTTATACTTTACAAGACTGTTTATTTGTAGTGATTTTTGTTCGTTTCAAGCTTGATTTGCATATTCAGTTTAAGTTTCACTCGTTTTAAAATTTATTTATTAATTTACATTAATATCCATTGTATGTTTGTTTGCATTGATTGTTTATTTAATTTCTGTTCGTTTTACGTTTCATTTATACTTCAATAGGAAAATATTTTTTTTCGTTTTAAGCTTGATTCTCATATTCATTCTAAGCATTACTCGCTTTAAGATCTATTTATTCATTTATATTATTACTTGTTGTATGTTTTTGCTATAATTAATTATTTAATTTCTGTTCGTTTTAGCTTTCATTCATTCTTTAATAGTAATTTCTTGTCGTTTTGAATCTGAATTTTAAAAGGTATTTGTATCTGCTGAGCTTAAGTTTAAAATGGCCTTTACTTTTCTTTGGAAAAGTTATTTTTCGGGAAGTTTCTTTTTAATTAATTTTTTTTTCGTTTTTGATTGGAAAAAGTTTCAAGTTTTTAAAAATCCCTCATTTAAAAATCAAACTTAAAAAAAAGATCAAATATTCATCAAAGTATCAAAACTGGTATCGAAGTAACAATATCAAAGTGAAAAAATAGGTTTGTGTCAACCTCGGAGTTTTTATTATCTGATGTTGGAAACTATTTTTAACGAAATGGTTATCTCAAACTTTTTATCGGATGGGTTTGGGGAAAAGGGCGTGGGGGGGGGGGGGTAATTAACCTTTGGTCTCTTTTGACTCTTTAAAAGTGAACTAGAACTTTCTATTTTCAATGAAATGAGCCCTCTCTGAAGTTTATACGAGAATCTCGTCTTTAAGAACCATGTATATCCCCAGTTCATAACTTACAACGCCTGTCCATAGGCTCTGGAGGGATGTGTCGACCCCGGAGTTTTAATATCTGATGGTTGAACTATTTTTAACAAATTGATCACCTCAGATTTTTATCGGATGGGTTTATCCATCCCATAAACCCAAAGGCGTGGAGGGCGGGAGGGGCTAGTTGCCCTCGGATCTTTTTTTACTCTGAAAAAATGAACTACGACTTTTTATTTCCAATCAAATGTAACCTCTCTGAAGTTTATACGAACATCCCTTTCATAAGAGCCACATATGGCCCCAGGACATAGCTTACAATGCCTGCCCCCGGGGCCCTGGGGGGATGTGTTGACACCGGAGTTTTGTTATCTGACCTTTGAGCTATTTTGAAAAAATGGCTCTCTCAAAGTTCTTATCGGATGGGTTCGAGAAAAATAGGGCGTGGAGAGGGGGGCTAACTGCCCCCAGATCTCTTTTGACTCTTAAAAAGTGAACGATAACTTTCGATTTCCAATCATATGGGTCCTCTCCGAAGTTTATACGAGCATAGCTTCCATAAGAACCATATATGCCCCCGGAGCAATACCTACAACACCTGTCCCAGGCCCTGGGGTGGTTGTTTCGACACAAGAGTTTATCTTATCTGACCTTTGAACTATTTTTAACGAAATGGCCATACGTAAAGGAGTTTTTGGTATATGATCTTTGAACTACTTTTAACAAAATGTCTACCTCAAATTTTTTATCAGATGTATTTGAGGAAAAACGGCTTGGTTGGCCTGTTGTCCTCCGATCACTTTTGACTCTTAAAAAGGGCACTAGAACTGTCAACTTCCAATCTATTGAGCCCCCTTTAAAGTCTATACGAACATCCCTTCCATAACAACCATATATGCCCCCAAGGCATAACTTAAAACGTCTGCCCCCGGGCCCTGGGGGGCTGTGTCAACAACGGAGTTTTTTATTATCTGAACTTTGAAGTATCTTTAACAAAATGTCTATCTCAAAATTTTTATCTGATGCATTTAGGGCGTGGAGGAGGGGGGGAGGCTAGTTGCTCTCCGATCTCTTTTGACTCTTAAAAAGTCAACAAGAGTTTTCAATTAACAATCAAATGAGCACTCTCTGAAGTTGATACGAGCATCCCTTCCATAAGGACTATATATGCCCCTAGAGCATTACTCATAACGCCTGCCCCCGGGCCCTTAGGGGTTGCGTCGACACAGGAATTTTTCTTATCTGGTCTTTGAACTATTTTTAATGAAATGGCTATTATGAAAATTTTATCGGATGGGCTTGGGGTAAAAAGGGTGGGGGGGGCTAGTTGCCCTCGGATATCCTTTGACTCTTAAAAATTGAACCAGAACTTTCAATTTCCAATCAAATGAGCCCTCTCTGAAGATTATACGAGCATCCGTTTCATAAGAACCATATACGCCCCCAGGACAACACTTACAACGCCTATCCCCCGGGCCCGGGGGGAAGTTTTTGTTATCTATTTTTTGAAAAATTTTCAAAAAACTGGCTATCTCAAAATTTGTATCGGATGGGTATGGGGAAAAAAGGGCGGGGGGGGGCTAGTTGCCCTTAACTCTCTTGACTCTTAAAAAATGAACTAGAACTTTTAATTTCCAATCAAATGAGTCCTCTATGAAGTTTATACCAGCATCCCTTTCATAAGAACCATAGATGCCCTTAGGGTATAACTTAGAACGCCTTCCCCTGGGTCCTGGGGGGTTGTACTGCCACAGGAGTTTTTCTTATCCGACCTTTTAACTATTTGTAACAAAATGTCTATATCAAAATTTTCATCAGCTGGGGTTGGAAAAAGAAGGCGTGGGGAGGGGGGTAGCTGCCCTCGGATCTCTTTTGACTGTTAAAAAGGGAGCTCGAACTTTCAATTTCCAATCAAATGAGCCCCCTCTGAGATTTATAGGAGCACCCCTTTCATAAGAACCATATATGCCCCTGGGCATAACTTACAACGCCTGGCCCCGGGGCCTGGAGGGGTTGTGACGACATCTGAGTTTTTCTTATGTGACTTTTGAGCAATTTTTAACTTAATGGCTATCTCAAAATTTTAATTAGATGCATTTGGGGAAAAAGGGGCTTGGGGGGGGCTAGTTGCCCTCCAATCTCTTTCGACTCTAAAAACTGAACTAGAACTTTCAATTCCAATCAAATGAGCCATCTCTGAAGTTTTTACGAGCATCCCTTCAATAAGAACCATATATTCCCCTAGGGCATAACTTACAACACCTGTCCTCGGGCCCTTGGGGGCTGTGTCGACCCTGGATCTTTCGTTATATGGTCTTTGAACTATCATAGGCAACGCGCGAGTTTTTAAAATTAATTTTTGAAAAAAGCTATCTCAAAGTTCTTATCGGATGGGTTTGAGGAAAAAAGGCTTGGAGGGGGGGGGCTAGGTGCCCTTCAATTTCTTTTGACTCTTAAAAAGTGAACTAGAACTTTCAAATTCCAATCAAATAAGCCGTCTTTGAAACTAATACGAGCATCCATTCCATGAGACCCATTTATGCCCCCCGGGCATAACTTACAACGCCTGCCCCCGGGACCTGGGGGGTTTTGTCTACACCGGAAGTTTTATTATATGATCTTTGACCTGTTTTTAAAAAAATAGCTATTGGATGTATTTCAGAAAAAAGGGTTTGAGGGGGGGGGGGGAGCTGGTTACCCTCCAATATCTTTTGACGCTTAAAAAGTGAACTACAACTTTCAATTTCCAATCAAATGAGCCCTCCCTGAAGTTTATATGAGCATTCCTTCCATAAGAACCATATATTCCCCCAGGGCATAACTTATAACCCTTGACCCTGAAGACTGTGGGGGGGGGTATCCTGCTCAAACATATAATTTCCAGAACTATCAACTGCGTTGAAAAAAAATGGCTATATCATAATTTTGATTGGATGTGTTTGGGGAAATGGTGGGCGTAGAAGGGATGTTAGTTGCCTTTCAATCACTTTCGACTATTAAAAAGGGCACTAACCCTTTGAATTCCCAATCGAAGGAGTCCTTTTTAAAGTTTCTACGACAAAGCTTCCTATAAAAATCTTGTATGGCCCCAGGGCATAACCTTGCCCTGATGGCTGCGGGGGAGTATCCTCCTCAAAAACATAATTTCTGTTTGGAAATCAACTACTCGTAACAAAATGGCTATCTCAAAATTTTGATTGGACTTGTTAGGGGAGCTGGTGGGCTTGGAAGGGGTGTTAGTTGCCTCCCAATCACTTTTGAAGCTTAAAAAGGGCACTAGAACTCTTGATTTCCAATTGAATGAACCCCCTTTGAAGTTTCTACGACGACCCCTTCCATATGAAGTGCCTCTGGGAAAAAAAATAATAAAACATCGGAGCCGTATGGCCTTTATTATAGGAAACGCTTTGGCGTTGCCTCTGATAGATAATTTGGGCCTAAAGTAGTATTGGGTTATATAGTTCAAAAAACATTTTAATATAAGTAACAAGTACTCAACCAAAATTATATTTACATATCAATATAAAGTACTCGAATTCAGTTGTGCTTAACTACGGAAATATGAGAGTAGAAGGTTTTTTTTGCATGGTAAGTAATGTCGTCAGGAGAGAAGGTGGCATTAGTGTTTCTATTAGATTGAGAAGTGAAGAGGAATTCAATATTAATACCACCCACTGTAACTCAGCTTTAACCATCTTATAACTTCTATTGTAAATAAAAACACAAAAAATTGGCTTCGCACTCATTATAATAATAGGCTTTTCTACCTTTTCCAGAATTTTTTCCTACTGCTGCCCGTCTGAGTTCTGCATTTTGCAATATCCATGTTGGTACAATAAGAGGGATTAGGAAAATAGATCCTCAGTTCTATTTTCTAACACGAGTCACCAATCAGAATGCTTAAGAGATGACTTCAACGCACCAAGAAAAATATGGAAGTCCGAACGAACAGAATATTAGCTTTACGCTGCTGTTTTACTATATACGGATCTAGTGAGGTAGCATCGCTTATCACAACAATACAAACAATGCCGTACACTGATTAAAAAAATAAACCATGAAAATATTTTCTAAACAGTTACATTAGCAACAATGATCAATTGCACAGTTACAGTTTAATACCCCACTAGTTGATCCTTTTGTGTCATCTGGTAATAATAAATAAAAGTGTTGGAAAAAGCCCTTATTTTGATGAGTAGTCTTGATCATATTTGTTTTACTTTAGTAGCAACATATTCTCAAACTAGGCATCTTTAAAGTTGTTTACCTTCGCAGTCAATATGTCTCCTGCAGCGGAAAATAGATGTTCTGCAGTTACATGGGTCCTCTTATTGACCTTAGGCACTTTAAAGAATTCAGCTTTGACATTCATTCTCCGTATCTTCCATAAACAAAAATAAAATATTAGTATAATATGTAGCAGACTTCTCAGCACCTTGAGCCTGTTCATTACTGGAAGCAATCATGGCTACATTTTTCAACTTAAGGCTCAGTATGTCTATTATCCGTTTTTTTTCTTTGCACAGCTGAAGTCAACCCTCGTAATTTGAAACTTGGATTGAGCAAGTAGCTATGACTAGTTCACAGAATGCTTTCTCTTCCACTGCCATTGAGAAAACATGCGAGAAAAGTTTATACCAACCAGGTCGTTCCCACATTGGGTGGGAGGATGTCGTAAGGATAGATATAGGGAAATGGAAATTTATCGGGATAGTAAACAGATTGGGATGAAGGAGCAGTTTGGAAAGCTATTTTGACCTCAGGTGGCTTGGTGCTGCAAAGAGTTGTCAATAGTAGGTGTAGTAAAGGGTCTAAGAATTTTAAGAATTCAGGATTAAGGAGCTACAACAAATAGTAGCAGCAGTATTTGTAAAGGGTCTAAAAGTTTGAAAAATTCAGGACTAGGGAGTTTCATTTTCTTTATTTGCTTACAGATGAAAGCAGTAAATGAACTATGAGGAAAAAGAAAACATATATTTCAAATATCTCTCGCATAACATCTGAACTAGATATACACCAACGAAATTTAAAATCCCGAAAATCAAGTTTTTTTTTGTAGGTGAATTGCCTAAAACGGCAGTTATCTAGTATAACTTCCCACAAAATGCTTGCGAACTACGTCTGAGGCTTGTATTTTTCTTGTGATTTGCTTCTCACGCATGTTTCTTAGAAAATAATTCTTCTCAAAAGCCTTACTTTACCCCAAACTGGCATTTACTTCCAAATTTAGCATTAAGAGTTTAACTTTTTTCTCCAAAATTTTCTTCTATCATTGCTTGATTAAACAATGGATTATGGATGATTGATTTTAACATTAGGTTAAGGGACAAGCCTAGAACTGTTGATGGGAAAACTGCCTTCCTGCCCCACTGCAATTTTCGCAACTACCTGAGAGACGAATGAGAATGAGCTGCAAATTGATATGAATCCCCGAAGTGCGGTTGGCAAAATAACAGAAGGCTAACTGAAGTAATTTACTTATTTTCTTCTTGAAGATGTCAATGGAGCCATCCTAACCGAGTGGTTAGTGCACCAGACTTGAAATACTTTGCCCATAAGGACAGGGATTTCAGTCCTGAAGTCACTCGTTGTTTTATCCGGAATGGGGTTCAGTGGCTTGACTCGGATCTGACCCAGCTCTAAATGGTAGCTAGAAAATTCTAGGGAAGGTAAACAGGAACTGCGTGAAAAAGCAATGGATAGTTGGCATAGAAAAAGCCACTGCACAGTTTGGCTGAAGTGTCATGAAACGGAGATCAGTACCACCCGAAGGGTTGTGAAGTCCAGTGCTGTATTCTTTGCCATACATTTATTATAAGCAACTGTTTGCTTTTTCCCTGGTGTGAAGTCACGCAACAGTTCATTAACAAAACTCTTCTAGTTTTCCGACAAAATTCAACCATAAAAGATTAGTTAGTACCATTTGAACTAGGTTAAAATTTGCCACGGAAATCACTCACCTGCAGTTATATTTAACTGATTTCACTGAAAACTAAGAAAGTTTTCTAAGGAAAGATCAGGAAAAAGAAAATCCAAGTCAGTAATGAATTCCAACTATTAGGATGACAACTCTAATTTGCAATTCCGAAAATTACATAAAGGTATATGCACTAGATTTCTCACACCTTTAACATCATAATTGAATCTTCACACATTGAGGAGGCCATTGGCTTCTTCAGAAAATGTTGGCATTGATGGAATATCAGCATTGATTTACATTCAAATTTGCCAGTCTACAAAATAGCCACTTAGCATCTTTACGTAAAAGTCCTGTTTTCGGGGATTTTGGGAGCACAAGGCATCATCAATGTGGGAGTAAAATGGCATCTTTTCAACATCTGAGAATGAAATTGGATTAATACCCTTTTACGAGCTTAGGATCCAAACGTCGGGAGGCAAGTAGCCAAAATGCCGCACATAATTCTTTATAAGCATAAAAATCGGTTAAAAGAACAATATTAGAGAACTCGATTAAAATAGCATTATTAGACCAGGCATAAGTTCTTGTTCGACCCCAGTAATACTGGTTCCTAAAATAAATAATGACTTGAGATTGTCAATTGACTGCAGGGCACTGAACAGACAGGCAATCAGCGATCGGTTCTCTTTGCCTCGAATAGATTACATTTTAGATTCCGTTTTAAGCTAAAATTAAATTTTTACCACTCTTGATCTAACACAAGTTTACCACTGTAAGGAGGCCTTAATATTGTGTAATTTGGTAACTCAATTTTAGTAGAGCTTGGAATTCCATTTCGCTTCAATAGATCAGAAATATAGAAACAATTTCAAATTAGCTTGAATTTGAACATAACTTCACTTTACGTAACTAGTCATAAATCTTGTAGTGACACGCCTTTGTCCAAGAATCGAACGACTTTTGAACCCGTGATAAATATTTGAAGACCTAATTTAGACCAGTTTTGGGTATATACAAAAAGGAATGCAAGGCCTTGAAATACTGAAAAAAAAACTACTTTTTAACAAAAAGTTGTTGATTGGCTAAAAGAGCAGGGGAGGTCGCTAAACGGATCAAGTAGCAAAATGAATATAACTTACGTATGAGAGACAAATTGGGGTAGTTTGCCTCGGAACCAAGGAATATGAGTAAGTGTTTTCTTTGTAAATTAGGATAAAAAACTACTACTAGCCTGCACAAATGTCCTTTGAAGATACAAATTGAGATAAGAAGTAAATTTCTGAAAGATTTCTGTCACCTGGATAACCCAGGCTAAGTAATAAATTTAATACTTATATAAGAAACATAAAAACAACTGCTGAAGTCAAAGCACGACATTTTATTATAATTCGGCGATTTGGGTTTATAATTTGGTTAGTTTAATTTCACTTAGCCATGGTTTGAGCCATTTAGACAAAAGACAGCATTTTAAAGGTTAGAATAAGCTAAGATTAATTTTAAACTTGTAGAAGAAGCTTTGAATAACTGAAGGTTCAAAGAGGGGGGGGAACTTTAACCAAGAATTCAACGTTAGGAGAGCCTTTTGTCCTTCCCTTTCCCAGCCTAGTGTTTCTTGGAACTTAGCTTGGCGTTTATAAAGATCTTACACCCAGAAAATTGGAATTATCGGACAACAACATTACTTACCCCCTTGTGGATTCTTCTGACATGTATACGGATGAGAACCCTATTCCCTTTTTAGTCATTCTTTCATTTCGTTAACCCCGTACTGACTGTTTAACAAAGGTGGCCTCAATGTTTATACAGACAGGTTAGGAAAAAAGGAAATAATATTGTCAAACTAAGAATTTCCAGCCCTTTATGTCTAGATATATTCAATTAAGAGTTTTCCCTGCTGAAGTTAAAACTTATCGAAAGTCCAAGGAATACAGATCTCTTTTACAAGATATAACAATAGGATTTCTTGGTTTGGGTTGATGTAAAAAATTAGTACTA
Organism: Artemia sp. Kazakhstan ARC1039; assembly: GCA_029168905.1. NCBI lineage: Eukaryota > Metazoa > Arthropoda > Branchiopoda > Anostraca > Artemiidae > Artemia > Artemia sp. Kazakhstan ARC1039. Next base: position 3,096 of record JAQQPU010005940.1, on the reverse strand, counting down.
ATCAAGTACGGTTATTCCTAGTTTGCTCACTCGAGAAGTAACAATTTGAACTAAAGGATTTTAATACCCCAGAACTCATGCCTTGACTAGTTATTAGAGTGTAACTCTTTCAATTAGAAACATTCGATAGCCTAGAATTAACTTAATCCTTTTTTTTCGGTAAACATTGTGGATTGAACAAGCAGACCCATAGAATATTAGACAACAGACCTAGAAGAGGTTTAGAAGTAATCAAAATAATTAGAGTTAGAATATTTTCCTTTTATTTCCTTTTATAATAAATATCAGTTGTCACTGAATTCTGAGTACCGATCTTACCCAAGCCTCAGATATAACATGCTACCAAATTTCAGCCCTGATAAAAAGGGGCAACCTTACACCACCAAGTCAAAATTACCGTAGAATATTTATATGAAACACTCTTTTTGACTACCAAATACGGGAGTTGTGAATACCGCCAGGCTCCATTTGGACTTAGAACAAGTTCAAGTGCCATTTGTAGAACCACACTCCATTTATTACGAGGTATGAAAAACGTTATTTATTTTGTTAATGATGATCTTTGCATGGCCCAAAACGAGGAACATTGCTTTGAAATATTGTCCGAAATATCCAATAAGCTTAGAAAGACAAATTTTAAATGCAGGCCAGAAAAAGTTAAGCTTTTGCAACCAAAACTAAATATTTTGGAGTACAGTTGAAACAAGTGAAATCTTACCTGACCCCGACAAAGCAACTGGCGTAAAAAACATACACCACCCTCCCAAAAAATTAAACAACTAAGGGGATTTCTATTATTAACTGGTTACTTCCATAAATTTGTCAAAAATTATGCCCAAATAGCAAAACCATTGACTGACTTAACTAAGGGAAACCAACAGAAAATATCATGGTCCCCAGAAGGGACCATGTATATTTGTGACCCAATACTAGACTTACCCGATGATATGCAGCGCAATAGCGCTGCCTAAGTAAAGAGCAATGTGGGCACAATATATTACTTCTACTATTACTACTACTAACAACTCACCGCAGTACCAAGCCGCCTGAGGCCAACACAGCTACGCAGGCTCCTCCTCCATCCCAATCTATTCACAGCCTCCCTTTTTACACCCTCCCATGAAGTTCCCACTTCCTTTAAATCTTTATGTATGACGTCCTCCCAACCCAGACGAGGACGACCTGCTTTCCGTTTAGCCCTAGACGGTTGGCCGAAAAGAACAATCTTCGGCAATCTGTAATCCTTCATCCGCACTACTTGGCCTAGCCACCTCAACCTTTCTTTCATTGTAGCCCTAAAGAGCGGTGCTGAACCAAATTTTTCGTACAGCCTATTGTTTGAAATACGGTCAGTCAGCCGGGTGCCCAGAACAATCTTTAAGCGATTTCTCTGGAAAACGTTTAGCAAATCTTCATCTGCTTTTCGAAGCGCCCATGCTTCAGAACCATATTTGACTACTGTCATCACTGTAGCTTCTAATATTCTAATCTTGGTTTGAAGACTTATCTTCCTATTCCTCCAAACTTGTTTTATTTGTGAAAAAAACACCCTGAGCCTTGGCTATCCTATTTTTAACATCTTCACTGCTGCCACCATCTCCACCAACAATACTACTAAGGTAAGTGAAGCTGCCCACTTGATCAATCTTTTCATTACCCAACGTCACCTTTGCATCTTCACTTTTTCCTAGCCTTAGTGACTTATTCTTCTTAACATTAATTTTCAAACCTATTCTAGCGCCCTGAATTCGCAAAACCTCTAAAGTCCATTCATTTTGCTCACACTTTCCTCTAAGATGCTTAAATCATCAGCGTAATCTAAGCCCAGGAGACTTTTTCCTCTCCATTTGATTCCGTGGTCTCCCATTGCTTTTCATGTGCTCCTCAAGACAAAATCCATCAAAATAATCCAAATAAATTGGGATAGAACACAACCCTGCCTAACTCCTGATTTAATACAAAACCAGCTGATAATCTAATTTCCTACCTTAGCTGCAGCAGTGTTATTCTCGTACATAGCAGTAATCACTTTAATATATTTGTCTGGTATACATTCAAGGATAAAACCTTTGCTAAAGCTCTTCTATCAACAGAATCGAACACCTGCTCATTATCTGTAAAACTGAGGACCAAAGGTGTTTGAAAACTCAGGCATTTCTCAATTATTAACCTAAGAGTGAAAATTTGGTCGATGTATCCTCTACCTTTTCTAAAACCGCACTGTTCTTCTCTTAAAAATTTGTCTACGGGATCTCTCAGTCTAAAAAGTATCATATTACTAAGTAATTTGCTACCTACTGAGACCAGACTAATGCCTCGATAATTACCACACTCAATTTTATCCCATTTCAGTAGAAGTGACCCTAAAGCCCCCACGGGGCACCCCTGCTGCCACCTATAATTTTTTTGCACCCCAAATCAGGGCATAGAGTCATTAGGGAGAACACGTGGTTAATGGGGTCAATGACCTAAATTTCCAAAGGTCGATGTTGTTGTTGTTTCCGAGGCAATTGTCAAGGTCAATGTTGTTGTTGTTGTTGTAAGTGCATGCTCTCAGCGAATGTTATGATCCAGAAATAGTATTTGTTGTTGTTTTGGTCATGTACATGCTCGAGGCGAATGTCATGGTGTCTAGAAATAGTATTTGTTGTTGTTGCTCGAGCCAAATGTTATGAGTTTCCCGGAAACAGTTAGATCACGTGTTTCCTTCTCAGCCAATCAGAGGGCTTGTTTACATAGTAGCGGCGGAGTGAATATAAAGAAAGGATTTTTGCTATAGTTCTATTAGTCTGTGAATAGAATTCAAGGAGTGAGAAGAACAGTTTGACTTTACTCATTTGGATATATATTTGTGATGGCGATGAGTGGAATGTTTACCCTATTAGAAGTTGATAGTGGAGTTGAAGGTAATAATACAAGAGCACCAAACATTGCGGTGGAAATCACGAAAGGATCGCGGCTTTGTCTGGAATGGGATGCAGTATATGCAAGATATGTGATATCCTTGAGCAAATTTAAAATGGAGGATCAATTATGTTTTGCCGCTAAAGTTGATATAGCACATGTGAATAGACTTCAATGTGCTTTAAGTGCATT